>OMLC01052650.1:0-15121 GCA_900302585.1 Regalecus glesne
CTGGTCTATGTGGCGGCCCTATGGTCACACACACACACACACACACACACACACACACACACACACACACACACACACACACACACACACACACACACACACACACACACACACACACACACAAAGAGGAATTTGGCATTTGCTACAAAATGTTACAGGAGTTTGTAAAGACACCAGCGTTCCACTGTCTTGGCTGACACAGACGGGCTGCCAGAAACTTACCGACTACACCATCAAGTGATGTGACCTTCCTCTAATAAAACTGAAAGTCAACAGTTTATTTTGCAATCAAAATGTTGATTAGCAATGTTTCTCTTTCTCAACACAGTGATCTAGATGTTGACAATAATGTCTGGCAATGTTTTGGTTGCTTCCTCCCCTAGATAAATACACAGGGACACAAAATAATAGCCATTTGTCTCATATTAATCATTCTTAGACTATTGTCCATAAACTATATGATATTTGTTTTGTGTTTTAATGAGCTTTACATGTCCTTGATACATTTGAGTTATGTGATAGCGTTTTAAAAGGCCTTTTGTTGCTATAAAGACGGTTTATGTACAATTTCACATTGCACTGTACTATTTATTTACAGGTGACAAAAGTATGTATAATAGGTATTAAAATGTATCAAACATCAGTGTTTGGGACATTATAGATGATACTGTTATGGACCAAATGAAAAGAATACAGGTTGACTAGGGTCATAATTCCAACTACACAGGTACATCTCCCTGCTAAATGATTTCTATTTCTTGCACACTAACCTTGACACAGTGTTTTGAGCACTTTTGCCTCATAGCAAGAAGGCCGCGGGTTCGAATCCTGTCCCAGATCCTTTCTGTGTGGAGTTTGCATGTTCTCTCCTTGTCTGTGTGGTTTTCCTCCAGGTGCTCTGGTTTCCTCCGACCATCTAAAAGACATTCATGTAAGGGTTAATACTCCTGCCTGAGCCCCTGAGCAAGGCAATAGGAAAAAGAACTGAAGTTGGTATCTGGGCGCAGCAGCTACCAACAACTCGCATTCAATAGGATGGGTTGAATACCGAAAATAAATGTCATTATATGCAGATATAATGATGAATAAAGCTTCTAACAAGATTAATAATTCTAGGAGTTGAGTCTGCAGTAGAATAACAGACTATCTACAGTAGATCGATATTTTCTGTTAGCACACAGCGTATGCAACATGTGCATGTTGTACACAGGCGTCAAGGGTATTACAAACAATTGAACATGATTTACTTTTCGGCTTATAGCCATAATCCATGCAGTGAATCACATTGACTGTGACCACATTCAATATCAGCCTATTAGTACAGTTCTATAATTTCCTTACAATTAAAAGTCCAAAACAGATGGAATGCAGTTTGACAGCTGGTGCAGTAGGCTAAATTGAAACATGTATTCAAATACAGCCCGTTGACTTTCTAAACACTGACACTTTTTCCTTCCTGGCAAAACAATGCAGTGTTAATGGGGTTACAAATCATTGCAGAGACATCCATCCATCCATCCATTGTCAACCGCTTATCCGAAATCGGGTCGCGGGGGAACTGGAGCCTATCTCCGTTCTCATTGGGCGAGAGGTGGGGTACACCCTGTATAGGTCGCCAGTCTATCACAGGGCAGAGCAGTTAGGGGAACAGTGTCTTGCTCAAGGACACCTCGACCCGCTTCTCAGCAGGACCGGGGATCGAACCCGCAACCTTCCGATTGCCAGGCGACCGCTCTACCCACTGAGCCATGCTGCCCCTCTGAAGAGACAGGCTTCAATAAAAATCAAGTCGGATTTCTCTGGTCTATAACAACATGGCTGGTTTTTGCTTAAAGTTAATAACCAAAGCCAAAAATCGCAGGTTCTCTAAACAAGCTGAAACCATGTCGGAAACTTAAGCCCAAAGTATTCTAGAGGAACTGGTAAGGCTACCTGCAAATATACCCACTACACACACACACACACAAACACACACACAGGGGCGGCATAGGGAAACTGTCTGGTAATCAGATTGGTGATTCAATCCATGGCCCCTGCAGAAAGCATGTTGAGGTGTCCTTGAGCAAGACACTGAACCCCCAACTGCTTGGGACAACAGATGAAACGTACCCAGGTGGCTAAATCTGGCATATACACATTTGACTCTAAATGTTCATTAATCTACACTGTACCAATTTTTTTATATATAACAGAGAAATAAACAGAGATAAGATCAGCTCACGCCTCCTGGTTAGATTATCACCGTATTTTATATGAACTGATTCACGCAAGAGAGTTACACTATAAATGTAGTAGAAACTACACTGTAAATTGTGGGCTGTGTGATAAAGTATTACCACCGTTTCAGTGTTAGTTATGTCAGCCTAAAACTGGAGTCAGCTGAATTGTAAATATTTCCTCTAACTTGAAGCCCATGCTTATTGGACAAATAAGCTGTCTGACATTGATCTTGTTCTACCCTGAAAACATAAAGTTCAGCTATTTCGTCTTCACTGTGTTTTGCCAATCGGCCATATGCTCAATTTGTATGCATTCCAGCTTTTCTTTTTCCCGGAAGACAACTTTTGTTGTACATCGGCTGCCTTCAAATCAATTTCAGCCTGGCTCATCCTGGCCTCATATTCCACTCAATCCTAATTATGCAGGCCCACACCTGCTTGTGTATTAGCTCTGGCAAGTATCATATGCATGCTTATAGAAGAACGTATTAGTGAATATCTGAGGTCATCCATTAATCTGTCAGTTACGGGATGAAAGTGGGCAAGCCTGAGGCTTCAAGGGGACACACTGCAGATCAGAACAGACGTGGTCACATGTGTGTGACAAGCCAGCTCCAGCGCAAGACCTGCACAGATTTTACCAGAGATGTCTGGAGCCATGTGTTCACACACACACACACACACACACACACCTACATACATACAGACATACATATATACAGACGCACACACACACACACACACACACACACACACACACACACGTGTGTGTGTGTGTGTGTGTGTGTATGTATGTATGCCCTGCATACACATGCCCAAATAAACATCCACCCACACAACACAGACTATGTCACCCTTCACACAGATATAAACCCACAGACCCCTTACTCAAACACATACACACACAATACTCTCTCCCATTGCTGAGGAGGTTGTTGCCAAGGCTCAAATGGAGAAAGCTGATTGGGTGCTTCCCCTCATCACTGAAAGAACCCAGCACTCTGATTGGCTGGCTCCAGTGATGAAGCTTTTGAACCTGTTCTCCCCATCTCCTTGCACACCAACCACCCGATCTCTCATTAGGCATATTAACACCGGCAGAGCTCATCCACTTTAATTAGCTCTGCTACAATGTGATGTTATTCCTCTTACTACATTTACTGTAGCAAGGCACGGTGGTTAAAGAGGGGAGGGGGGTCCTCTTTCCCCTGGACACATCCGTCTGTATCATTCTATGAGTGATGCTGTGTGTTTCAGTTAGTAAAGATCACAGCACAACAGTAGCTTCATCACAGTATTGTAGTGAGGTTTGCCAGCGCCCGGGGCAAGGCCAGTATTGCACCCCCCAAAATACTCTAAGATGTGAGGTGGTGACGTTTATTTGACCCGTCATGTTGAGAAACAGTAGAGTATTGTAACACTGAGAGGTTTTCCATATGAGGGGCCGGCTGCGCTATTCTATTTATTATTGCAACCTCTTTCTATTCAAATTTTGCACCCCTAAGAATTTTCCACCCATGGCAACCATCCCTATGGCCCCACCCACATTACCCCACTGCTCCTTCCAGCCTTTGCTTTAAGGAGGATGGTCAGCTGAACTGAGCACACATACCTACACACAGCTATATACATGCTCAATAAGCGGTGGGACGGACTCCTGCACCTCATGACCCTAATTCAGATAAGGGACTTTGTAAATGAATGAATGAGAACATCTCTTGTAGAACTAAGAAAAACACTTTTGAATAGCAGTCAGTAAGAGCAGCATTAGTAGGATTAGTAACACACAGACGAGAGACAGAGCTTTCTTGTTGTGGTTTATTTCTGCTCTAAGCACAAACGACAAAATATGTCATCCGCCTGGGGGGAGTGCATGTGAGTTTGCCTGTACGAGAGTGCACGTGTGGCAGCTGCGAGTCAGAGCATGCCTGTGCCCCTCATGAGTACGATTGTGCATGTACATGTGAAGGACGGTGTGTATGTGTGTCTCAGCCCTGTGCACGCGTGTGTTGGTGAGAGAGTGCATGTTCAAGAACGCTAATGTTGATGCGTTGAATCAAGTAAGGACACTGGGCCCACAGCGGACCCGCACTGTTGTCACACTGCGAAAAGGAGTGCAGCCTCCGTGTGCAGAGATGACATGTAGGATTTCCTTTTGTAATGCCTGCTTTGGAATCGCGGGAAGTCATTTACACCAAGCCCTTATCATTGGGGAAATTATCACATTCAAGAAGCCAAGCCAATAAAAACCTCTCGTTTCCCCTTTGCAGCATCCTTAGTCTTGCCTAGCTGACTATTTGATTTTTCTACATCGATCCTCTTCCTCTTCTTTTGGCTTGTTCCCTATTTTTCAGGGGTCATAAGAGCGGATATTATTACTTCATTGGTACTGTGTATGGTTTCCTCAATTGATCTGCGATAGTCTTGCCAATCCACATACTGATTTGGGAAATTTTTTAAGTCAGGCACCCTTCCTGACACAACCAATAACCCTATGCATGGGAGCATAGGTGAAGCGCTGGATGCCATCCCAGCATTCATGGACCTGAGCCCATGCCTGTTGCCAGATTTTGCTCCATCAATAGCTATTTTATGCGGCTGGACCAGGGAGTCAGGTTCACAGGCAGGGACAGAGATTTGAAACATGGTGATGACATCTGCTGAACAGCTAATCTACCAGTTTTACACCAGTGTGATGGTTTAACCAGTGTTCTTACGTATTTTGCCATTGAGCATCAGCCTTGCCTGTGCTAGCTTTGGTAGGAGGAAGGCTTTTTTTTCTTTCTTAGGGAACTGTTTACTGCTGAGCTGACAGCACATGAGCGACAACGGCTGCTACGCCTTGTTTGTGGTCCTCAGTGTGAGAGAGGAATGCCATCTCATGAATAATGGGTCTCAGCATCTTCAACAGAAAAACATGCATTTATTGGTCTTTATCAAGCAAAGAAGAGAGGACCGCAGGCTGACTAGCAGTGAATGTTGTCACATATCCGCACTGTTTACCTGTCATTTCCTTTATTAGGTGTCATGGTTCAACTATGTTTCAGGGTTTTTTTTCTGATTTTACAAGGCAGTGCATTGGTTTTATTCATAAGGAGCCATTTCCTTTTCATCAGAGCTGTCGCTCCTTGTCTTTACTGCTCTGCCTCATTCACCTCTACTGTAACAGGAAGCATTGTCTAATGCGACGGAAATGTTTCTTTTCTCAGTGTGGGCACAGAGCTCTAGCTTTGCCTTTTTCATTTCCAACAATCTTAAGTGTGGATATGGATGGAATAACTCACATGTGATGCATTCAGCTCCGCGACCCGACTAGATAAATGACTGACGACGACAAATTCAAGCAATCAACATCTCGGGGGCTGTGGGACAAAGATATAAACCTGTTGATCATAAAATACCCCAAAAAACATTTTGTACATGATTCACTTTACGGCCATTCCCTCTAAACGTGTGTATATGTTTGCATCCATGTACATATCGGCAGCATTTTCGTGTGATTTGATTGGACCTCCACGGCCCGACTTCAGATAAATGGTTGATGATGGATGGATGGATGGATGGATGGATTGGACGCTACTACTGACGCAGGGGCATCCCTGAAGTAAACTGGTCAAACACAAGTTGGAGGCAGTGAGGGGTTGGTTTTAAATGTCAGGATAAGTCCCCATGCTGTGGGGGTGGACATGAACTTAGATGGGGATTAAGGAATGAAGCCCTTCCTGACGCTCTGTTGTGGTTCGATTAACCTGCAGCCTCTGGCTCTTCTGGTTTTTACTAGGTGGACTTTTGTTGTTGCTTGAGCGCTACATAAAAGGAAGGAAGATCTCCATCCATCTATCCATCCTGATCATCAGTAAATATTGCTTTTATAGGTGGAGAACCCTAACTGCTCTTGCCGACATGCTGAAATGCTAATTCTCAGTGCAACAAACCCAGGATGCTGACAGCACAGGTTCAAGAAGGAAAAAAAGAGGACTAATGTAGCACAGCGAGGCACTCATGGAAACATTCACATCCTGCTGCCAGTAGATTAAGTGGTGATGGCATCCCATCACTACCAGTTACCTTGATACACTTCCCCCTTAATTGGAGAGACCCTCCACAGCTGTGAGGGTGACTTGATTCAGAGTAAAACTCGCAGGTTAATCAGTGAAGGAAAGGAAAGCCACCTCATTTGGTCACTGTATTCTCACAATGAGATGTGCCCACTGCATTTAGACCAACCTGTTGTATAGGAGCAGTGCACAGCAGTAGCACCTACGGAGGGAGGGTGGGGTTCAGTGTCTTGCTCAAGGTGACTCCAGCACACTTTCTGAAGGAGCCAGGGATCAAACCAGTGAACTTCCGATAACTAAACAACCTGCTCTACCTCCTAAGTAAGCGGCTTGGGGAAAGGCTGATAGTGAATGAGATGAATAGGAAAACCTAGCCCATTGCTCATTGGGTGAGGGGTGGGGAGAACCCCTCGACAGGCGCTATTCTTTCTCAGGACTTGAACAGTTGAGGGTTCAGTGTCTTGCTCAAAGGGCACTTGACATATTCTTCATGTGATGAAGATTAACCTGGTGGCTAGATCTGGTGTATTTACATTCTAAATGTTCATTAGTATGCAGTGTCCCTATAAGGGAGATTCATTCTATTATTATTATTATTATTATCATTATATCTATTAGTAGCAGTAGTCGCATACAACATCCATTACATCTGTTTATCTTGGGAGAGAGATCCCTCCTCTGTGGCTCTCCCTGAGGTTTCTTATTATTTTTTCCTCCCTGTTAAAGGTTTTTAAAGGGAGCTTGTCCTTATCTGATGTGAGGATCTAAGGACAGGATGGTGGGTTAGTGTAAAAACCCACTGAGCCAAATGTGTAATTTGTGATAATGGGCTATACAAATAAAGGGCAGGTGGAAAAATGAATGCTTCTTGCATTTATACCATGCTGATCATAGCCCCCTTGTTGAAATGTATAGAGAAATACTCTAACTAGTAAATATTCTATGGAAACTAAATACAGTTCACAAAAGTTCAGAAAATGTCAAACTGCAAATTTCAATATTTCACTGAACATATATCTTCCTGCATGCACACCTGAGCTTTTTTTCTTTGACAAATAAATCAATGAAAGACTATTTTCACCCATTGCATTGATCTTGCCTAATAAAGGCACTTGACTGCTATTTTTATGGTGCAGAATCAGCATCTTTTGGTCTGCCATGGAATATGGGATGTGAGCATGCAGAGAACAGCATCACACCCTGCCAGCTGAAAGTGAGCCAGTACTAAACTGCACCTTACTAGTAAGCTCTTGTCATATCCATAACAAACTGGACTGTAAACAAAGCTTAAACAAGGGGGGGGGTAGCATATTGTGCCAGTTGGGGTACAACATGGTATATTACAGAGAAAATAAAGTTGGATTTCAAACATGATATGCTTGTGATTAAAGAAAGGTACATTTTACATATCATGATTAATCCCCATGGTGTGAGGGATTAATTCCGGATGGCCATCCTAATGCCCTGTGGTGGGTTTGAACCTATAACATCTGGCTCACCATTTCTCGAAGTGTATCCTCCCTTTTTAAACCTTCCCTTTCATTCCTGCTGGGTTCCATCTTACTCATACTGACTCTCATTCTTCTTCTCTCCAGTGAACAACTCCACCTCTCCAGGCTCTCCTCAATCTGCTCCCTGCTCTCTCTACAGATCCCTTTGAAATGATAAAACTTTTATGAGTATGTCTGAAACTGAAATTATAGCAAATAGAATTTGTCAAGGTCTTGACAATTCTTGTCAAACAATGTCAATTAGATAATGAAACTCTCGGTACAGTAATTCCATTTAAAGCAGTTTATCAGTGCTTTGATGGGTCCGGTTCTTGCTTTGATTGCTGGTTGTTAAATGGTAAATGGACTCATTTTTATGTAGAGCTTTTCCTGTCTAGTGACCACTTGAAGAGCTTTACAATGTATCCTCACATTCACTGAGCAGGGGGGGGTAAGGGATTATTGTGTCTTCTGTTCATTTTGTTCACTTTTATAGCAACTATCAAGATTGTACTTGAAAAGATATTAATAGTGACCTGGGGTGATATTCACATATTCACAATGGCATATAGCCTGTCAATGTTTAAACTTGCCTCCTGTAGCCATCTCTAAATGCACAGATGAGATTGGAGATGATAAACATTATCATTAACTCTAAAAAGAGTGTCGCCATGATTGCTACAACCAAGGAGGAGCAGAAGCAACATGTTCCCTCATCCTTCACAACAGACCAAGTGCTGAAGGTGGTGAACAAAGGAAGATGTTTGGGTCACATCATCAGGAATGATTCATGTGGTGACTATGATGTGCAGCAGTGCCCGTGTTGCAAACTGTAGGCAGAAGCCAATATGCTGGTACACAAACTCCACATGTGCACAGATGATTAGAAGTGCTCATCTTAGGGCCTGCTGTGCTCCGCTCTATACAGTCCACTGGTGGTGCAGTTATAGTGAAGCAGAGATGAAGAAGCTGCAGGCAGCATGTAATGATGCACTCAGAATCCTGCTCAGGCCTCCAAGATGGACCAATGCAAGTCACATGTTTGTGATTAGCATCCCACTTCTCATGGTGTGCTGAGAGATTTTATACTCCAAATCTGACAGGTAAAACAGACCTTTCTATGTACAGCATCAAATAAACAAAAACCTATTCTTTTGACTCTCAATCTGATGAAAGAAAGATGGCTGTCACAGACACTGCCACAGTAATAATTCAATACCTGAAGACACAGATTACTCAGAGAATGCCTCTATGTGCTCTACAGGGATGCTATGTAATCTTACATGTGACATAACACCGGTCATGAGAAATCAATACAGTGACGGTGTGGGTGAGATTTTCAACCGGATGCTATGATACACCCAATAATAAAGATATGGAAACATTTTAGGAAGCTGATGTCTAGTTGAGGCCCTTCTATCACACTATCCTCTGTAGCTGAGTGCCCAAGGGGAAAGGTCAGAGCAAATCGAGAATGCTGAAGAGATCGGTTCAATGCTGAGTCAATGGACATTTTTCCTCATGTACCGGACGAAGGGGCCACGATCGCTCAGTGGCCAAGTGTGGACATTAGGAAATAATGACCCAGGCATTGTAGGTTTGATCCCAACAACGGGGCATCACGAGGGCCTTAATCCGACCTTAATCCCCCAAGCTCCAACTAAGTCCATGTCCACCTCCACAGCATGTGGACTAATGGTGACATGTAAAAATTGACCTCTCAGTCTCTGTTTCCTCAGTCCAGTGTAAAATAAATGAAACTGAACATACTCATTACTCCTCTGGGAGTGGCCCTCCCCCTTTATCTCGCAGACTGAATGATAGAGGACCCTCAGCCTTCCCATTAAACCAATGTGCAGACCTGGAGAGAATACTTTATTTTAGACTTCATTTGGCCAAATTCTGCTTAACCCCTACAATGGAAGCTATTGCCATTCTCCAAACATATATCATCTGGAAAGTCCGACATACAATCTTGTAGTGATGATCGACAAGAACACTGGTGGCCCCTCGACCATGCAAATCTAGTACATTAATACACAAGTGCAATTCTCTGAGATGCCGAGGATAGAGAGGATGAATGTTACACATTCAGCGAGTCACATAACTGCAATAACCTGCCTGTAATGAAAACAAACCATTTCCCTCACTGTTCCCAGAGAGAGTGGTTCTCATTTTCGAGAGGAAAACGAGGACCATGAAAAATTCATTTACCGGTGGAATCATCAGCAAATATCAACACTGCCGTCAGGAACTAGAAATTGTTATTTTTTTTCCTTAAATCAACCCAGAAACGCAAGTTTCTGCAATAGCAGTCTGTTAACCAGATGATCTTAGCATCTTCGACTCTGCCACCTCCACCTCCACCCCCTGTCTTTTTGTCAGTGCTACTGTCTCCACACTATACAACATAGCTGGTCTCACCATCATCTTGTAAACCTTCCCTTTCTTTCCCTGTCTTGCTGGTACCCTTCTGTCACACATCACCTGACACTCTTCTCCTCCAGGGGCTATAATGTGCCGATTTTTGCTGAGGAAGCAGCATGGGTGATGTGAGTATATGACAGGGTTTCTTGGGGGGATGTCAAATTGTTCCATGACCCATAACAGATGAGCATATATTGTAAAGTGCTTTGAGTGGTCGTTAGACTAGAAAAGCCCTATGTAAGAACAACTGCATTTACCATTTAACTTTATGGGTACTGGTTATGGTTTGCCAATAGGCAAAGAAGGACTCGGGTGTCCAACCAGATTTCATGTCCCAGAGGACGCTGTTTTTTATCTGAGCCGCCTGCAACGGGAGCAGCAACGGGTAAGAGACAAAAGGCCTGTTTTACATGTCACCATCAGTCCCCATGTTTTAGGGGTGGACACGGACTTAGATGGGGCTTGAGGGGATTAAGGCTGGATACCCTTACTGACACCCCGCGGTGGGTTCGAACCCGCCGCTTCTAGCTCGTCAGTTCCAGAAGCGAGCGCTCTGCCATTGAGCTACCGCAGCCTCCTAACAAACAAAAAGAAGAAAATGACAGAAACTATCAGCTCTGGTAAATGGTCGACTCGGGAGAAAATGGAAAATGCCGATGCCGTGTTTTGCTCCCATTTTATTAAAAAAAGCCAGCCCCATATGAATTGCTGACAGCTTTTAAGGAGAGACAACTTGCTAAAGTGCGTCCTTGGGATTCAGAGTTCAGTCAGCTGTGGTACAAGGAAGGACACCATCTTGTAAACAGAGACGGTGACCTTGTGCTGGACAGAAAATTCTGTGAAAACACTGTGAGGCTTATCAAAGAGACGCGCCTACTGGATCCACCGGAACTGGGAGATAACAGACAGAGAAATTGGGTTGACGCGGTCAGAGAGAAAAGGCTGTTATTGACCGTCCTGAATCCCTGCTCCCACTCTCATCTAGATCAAACAGTGAGTCCACAGTGGACTTGCTGTGTTGAGAGACAAAGGTTTGAGCAACATCGAGCTCCTTGTCTGCAAGCCTGACTGCCCCGATATAACACCATCTATATGTGGGGAACGAGCAGCATCCCCCTCGCTTACTTGGACAGCTTGAATATGGCGAAGTCAACTTTCATGTGCTCAGCGGAGATCTTTCAAAAAGTCTGTGTTCTTTCCCTAAGTGCTGAATCAGAAAAGTTTGGCAGTGTATCACCAGAGGAAAAGTCTTGCTTCGAGAGTTATCAGATGAGAGAAGGAGAAGATCAAATTATATGGCCACTTACTCACAGTGAGGCCCGTGTTGGGCTTGGACGGCTCAGATCTGATGAGGCACATAAGGGAGGAAGGGTTTGCTGAGCTGCAGACCAGGCTAATGGTAAATGGTACCAGGGAAGATGAACATCTTGTCATGAGGAGGTCCAAATGCTATCATAAAAATGCTACAGTTATTGGATTCATCCCATTAGCATCAACCCTCCATAATTCGTCCAAGTCGGTAACACATGCAATTAAAGGGTGTTAAGATGTTCCTCCACAAGGTCTGAAGGATGCAGCTGTCGATATCGCAACGGATTCTGCCATCACTGTTGCTAGTGCAGCAACTGGAGACTGAGCCACATCTGGAGCTCTGGCAATTAAGGCAGGTATTACAGGAAATGCTAGGGGAGGGGCCGCGGCTTTCCGTCAAACAGTGAAGGCAACTGTCAAAGTTCATGGAAGGTAATGCGGAGGCGAACGTGGGAGTCTCTGAAAAAGGTTTTTGAACCTCAACTGAGAGTCCTTTCAAAAGTGCACATCAAACACACTGCGATGTGCTTCTAAAGCAGAAAATGACATTACACTGATGCATGAGACGCATACTGGAAGAGGAAAACTGTATCTGTCACTGTGCAGATGTACAATGAAATCTGACTTCTACATATAACCCATCCTTTTGTATTGGAGCACTGAGCAGCTGCAGCACTGGGGATCAGCCCCAGCTCTTTTTACTATTGCCTTGTTCAGGGGTACAGGCTGGAGTATTAACCCTGTCTGTTTACCTGGCTGTCTGTTTCTCTGTCTCTTTGCCTGTCTGTCTGCCTGCCTGAAAACTCATCCATCCGTCTGTCTGTCTGTCCGTCCCTCATCCCATCTGTGTACCCATGCATTAATATACGGTTTCTAGTTTTATCGATATTTGCCCTGCATCTGAGAAACTGTCTATGTAGGTCACCGTCAATTTTTCCTCACATATAATTTCTAATAAACATTTTGAGCAGCAAGCTACAAAATTACTCCTAAAGTCGTTCTATCCAATGGCAAGCGTGGCTACAAAGATGGCCGGCATGGAAAGGAATAGAAGAGGGTTGAAACAGAGTTTATCAAACTGCACATGCAACTGGTTCCCATTCCCCGGCCTAATAAAAGGAATCACCATATCTTACATCTTGTGCATAAACCAACAAGGACAATCGCATTATGAAAATCAGGTTGACGAGGCTCCGTCGCCTCTCAGCCAGAAATCCCAGGGGAATGCGTTTCAGTCAGAAATTTGTCCACCAACAAAGTGAAACTCAGCTGATGAACCATTTCCAGATACGGGCAGTCGTGGGATATGATCAGCAAAGTCATGAGTCCCTGGTCTCGCTTATTCATTCGCGAGGTGTGAGAAGACATATCCAATGAGTCGGCCTCCTTCTCAGCCTGCCAGTGAGTTTCCATGACAACGACCCCTGACAAGGGAATGGTGTGTGATGTCTTCAAAAGCAGCTCTCCACATCAAAAGGGGTACTCCTCGTGAGTCGAGCCCCTCCAGAGGGTACCCGTGGATGGGGCCGTCCACTCCAACCAGTGACAGACTGGTAAATATAACTCAGGTGATCCATTTCCATTTTATGGACATGTCAAAGATGGGCTTATGAATAAAAATAGTATTCTGTATTCAGAGACAATGAGGGTCATTGGGTCTTTGGGTCATTGTCGATGGGACGTGATGGCAATGGCACAAGGATCCCTTCCTCTATTAACCCATGGATGGGCGGCCGTGACCCAGGGAGGCCCACAGCCAATAACTTATGCTTTTTAATTAGTATTTGGTTAAGTCAGATCCCATTCCTAATAATTCATAGTGAAGGCGTCCCTGCCCTCTGGAAATTGCAAAATCATTTCTTCTTATGCTGTGATACACAGTTATTGCATGCTGGGACCAGGCGAGATAATTTGGAGATGAGCGCAGAAGGGAGGTGGAGCGTGAGCCTGTAACTCATCTCATCCTCTTTCTCTTTCTCCTACCTAAATATGAAAGTTATAACTCAGACTTTGTGGCCTCAGCTGATGAGGTAGCCTTGCATCCACCCATTACATCAACACACATGTTGGTTTCAAGGTCGTGCTCAGTGTGGAGAGATTGCAAGAGAACCTCAGTGGAAGTGATTGGCATGAATCTCAGCCAGAGATGGGCGGTGGCTTGGCTAACAGCAGCTCTTGAGGATGCCAGCTCATGTCCTTGGAATCAGCCTCGAATATTCCCCATCAAAAACACATTGGCATCATTCATATTAAGCAAAAATTGCACTGCAGGACATTTTGGTAAATTTTCACAAAGTCTGTTCTTCAGTCAACACAGTGGAGGTTGTTCTGTGATGCTGGATTGAGTTAAAAATGTAAGGAAGGAAGGAAGGAAGGATTCCCTTATCAGTCCCGCAAGGGAAAATTTGGATTTCTCTGCATTTTTGACCCAACCTATTATATAGGAGCAGTGAGCTGCCAACATATGGCGCTCGGGGAGCAGTTAGGGGTTAAGTGTCTTGCTCACAGACACTTCGACATGCTGTGTGCAGGACCGGGGATCGAACCTGTAACCTTCCGGTTGCCAGACAACCGCTCTACCCACTGAGCTATGCCGCCCCTAAAAATGTACTTTAGGGCAACAAAAAATGTCACTGTAAGATATTGAATGTTTGCTAAAGTGAACATTGAGCATGTTGTCTCCTCAAAGTGTTCATTTTCCAGCAAGTTACTGTTAATGTAGGCACTTATATTGAAGGATGGCACTGATCAATGCGGAAAGTGTCTCCTCTAACATAAATGGTGGCACAGTGGAGTAGCAGTTTGCACTGTTGCTTCAGTGTAAGAAGGTCCTGGGCTTAAATCCTGTCCCAGGTCCATTCTATTTGGGGTTTGCATTTTCTCCTCACGTCTGCATGGGCCGGGCCTGCTCGGACCGTCTTGTATATGGGCCCGGTTCTGAGTTTGCACATGTCACATCGCCTGAGCGTGCATCTGCAGGCCTCTCAGGGCTGAAGCACTCCCCTGACTGGTTCAGCTGCCATGGCCCAGTGATCACAGGCTCCCATGTTGCCCCAGTGGCCTCCATTCACCCCCTCTGCATGCCACTATATCCCTCCATGACTGGTTGCCTGATGCGGGTGTCCGCCTCAGGACCTGTAACTAATGCCTGGGATCTGGTGCAGTGTGGATAGTAAACATGGAGGATTTGCTCCCATCACACCTCAAAACCCACCCCCAAAGAGAGGCCGGAGGACGGGGAGAAGGGGGTGGGTTATGAGTGATAAGAGGGACTGCAGGATGGTGGAAACGGAGGGAGACAGAAGAAGAGAGGTGGGAAGGGTCAAGTCAGTGTTTAGACTGCAGGAAAATGGAGCAAGCTGACAGTGTGTTTTACAGAAGAGACAAGAGGAAGGCTGTCGTCTTAGTGTGTGTGTGTGTGTGTGTGTGTAAAACATGATCGAACAAGAGATCCTGAGGAGTCATGTGCTCAAGTAGCTTTGATTACCAATCTGCTCTATGTCAGAGGAGTGTGTGTGTGTGTGTGTGTGTGTGTGTGTACATGCCTCTGCCATGAAAAGTCAATGTAATTAAACAGGATCAGGTGTTCAGGTCTTTCCAGTGTCTGGCTGGGGCC
>OMLC01052663.1:7606-25636 GCA_900302585.1 Regalecus glesne
CCTGATGCTGAGAGCACAGACCTGCTCTATGAACACAGCTCAGGGACACAACACACCACCAATCAGACTCCAACACATCACAACACAGTTCAAACTAAACCAGCTCACCTATTGGCCAACACAAACACAAACACAGAGCACAATGCAATGATGTCTGACTCTAAATCCACAGGACACCATAGCAGATGATGTGAGCATGGTGACTGATCACCAACTAAGAAGAACCCTGACAAAGTCCACATTGAGTGAGCACAGCCTTGCTATTGAGAAGGGGAGACACAGGCAAACCTGTCTGCCTGCAGAACAAAGGCTGTGCTCCCACTGCCCCCTCAGTGAGCCTGAGACAGAGCTACACTTCCTCACCACATGTGAACAATACACACACCTGAGAGAAACAGGTTTCAACTATTGGAACAACAAAGAAAAGGTTTCCTTCAATGACTGGATGAGGAGAAACTACCAGTCCTACTAGAGGACGAGTCAGACAGCTGTAGGTTAGCAGCAGCCTATGGGCTGCCTGCCAGAAGATGAGGGACAGTGAGGGACAGTCAGCTGTAACATGTTAATATGCTGAATGATGATTTATTGTCTTATTTCTTGTTTTGCATTTTTACATTAGTTTTATTTTCTGTATTCTGTAGATGATTTTAGTTCATGTTTAGGTTGTTAATGTAAAAACGTATACTTTGGCAATATGTAAACTGTTGCATCAGGCCAATAAAGCCATTTTTTATTTGAATTTGACAGAAAGGGAGACATAGAAGGAGAGACTGAGAGAGAAACAGAGGGAGGGCAGAGAGACTCGGAGAGGGGATTGCAGAGAGGGAGAGAGAGAGAGAAAAAGAGAAGGGGGTCCTGTGGTCAGGATTGACAGCAGAGTCTGTATCAGACTGCATGTGACTGTCAAAGTCACTCAGGGCAGCTCTAATTGTAGATACAATGCAGAGGGCATGTAACAAAACGCAGCATGCCACTATGGAAAAAAGACTGTTAGAAAGAGCCACACAGCAGGGCCACAAAGCCAACTCTGATGGCAGTGTAAAGCCCCATCCAACCAGACCAGTGGTATAATAATAATAAATAATAATAATAATGATTCCCTTATCAGTCCCGCAAGGGGACATTTGGATTTCTTTGCATTTTTGACCCAACCTATTGTATAGGAGCAGTGAGCTGCAGACATATGGCGCTCGGGGAGCAGTTAGGGGCTCAGTGTCTTGTTCAAGGACACCTTGATATGCTATATGCAGAACCGGGAACGATCCTGCAACCTTCCAATTGCCAGACGACCACTCTACCTACTGAGCCACCCCTATCCGCATGGAGTCTGACTCACTGTGTTGGCCTGAGGTAGCTGAATGCATTCATGAGTTACTTTGTGTCTGAAAGACACTCCAGTGATCGGCTCCAGGGCTATAACCCAGAGTTTCATTAGGAAATACATCATCATAAGAAACGTCTTTGAACTTTATTGATATTGTGTATGTACGTGTGTTTTTGTCCAACATCTCTGACATGTGGCATTCCCATATACACAATACTTATAAAACAGGCTGGGGATTCTCAAGCAACGTACCTTTCGATTGCACACCAAGCATCTATAAATCACAAACGAAGTCTTTTGTGGATGCACCTGGTTGAGCTTAGAATTTTCATCATGCCTGTGTGGCATCATATACGTTTTATACACCTGAGTACCTTTGCATTTGCTAGAGGTTATAGTGTGAAGGCCTACCTATCATAATTTCCATATCAAGTTCCACACATGGCACATTTCCATTAATAAAAGTTAAAGTGAATTTCTGTGAATACCACCAGGTAGGAATTCGTTCAACTGTTTGGCGTAACCATTCGATCAGAGGCCCATGGAGCTCCGGGGCAGCTTACAGGGGTTCCCTTCATCCATCCATCGGCAACCGCTTATCAGAAATCGGGTCGCGGGGGAACTAGAGCCCATCTCCGTTCTCATATGGTTAAAGGCAGGGTACACCCTGTATAGGTTGCCAGTCTATCACAGGGCAGAGCAGTTAGGGGAACAGTGTCTTGCTCAAGGACACCTCAACACACTTCTCTGCAGGACCGGGGATCGAACCTGCAACCTTCCAATTGCCAGGCAACCGCTCTGCCCACTGAGCCATGCCGCCCCTTACAGGGGTTCCATTGTCATTCCAATTGATTCCGATTGACTTGAAAGTGCTACCATTTGCAAGATATACAAGATCAGGCATTATGACCTTGAGTTTTGTTCCCTCACTGTTACGATCTCAGCATTTACACCATGGATGGTTGCAAAACTTAACACTAAATCAACAATAGAAAAAAGTAGTCCTCATCAAATGAAGGTCTGGGGTCTGTCACCTCATGTATGTGGTTATTTGACCTGTTAACAAGCAGCTCTTTAGATGTCAGTGTCTTGCTACAGGGCATATAAGACATTATGAGGATCCATTAGGGCCCAAGCAAGCAAACATCCAAACACAGGCCACCTCTGCATGTATAAGATTACTGTTGCCCAGGCAGACCTGCAATCCTTATCAGTTGTTTCTCTTGTCTCCCTCCCATTACTCAGACCGTGTTATGGGCAAATATACGCCTTGTTACACTTGCTAAATGATTTCCAACAAATAATTGGTTTTCCTTCCTTCCGCCGTCCATCCATCATTAGTCCAAAGTCTGATCATAGAGTCCAGCTGGAGCATATCACAGCGCTCATTGGGCAAAAGGGGGTATATACCCTGGATGGTAAATCAATAGCATCAGTACCGTCGAATCCACCCAGTGAAGTGTTAACAGGTAAACCAGCACAAATGTGACAAACTAACATGAGGGAGCAATCCCTTGTCTCACCGTGACAAATACCACAGAACAACAGTCAGTTCGGGACACTTATCTCCCAGGTCCTAATCTAACCAACCAGATGCTTACATTACTATTGAACTCTCTGGTGAGATTGGGTCAAGCCTCCCTCTGAGTGAGTCCAGTGAAAAAAGTGGGCAGTCCAGCCAGCCACAGCTTTGAGATACTGATCCAGGGACGAAATGTAGAATAGACCAAAAAGCAATACCGTTAGCAATGGAGACCTATCATCAATATTACAATAGTAAGGTACTTCCATGGCAATGCTGGACCTTTGCGTGCCGTGTACTGTGTGGGCCTTATGTGATAAGCTGCACTGTGATTATTCATTTGAGTTTTATTATAAATAATATGGTTTCCTTTACACTACTAACTTCACTCACCCACTTCCAATGTTGTGATTCACATTTCTACTCAACTACGCAGCACATTCAGATCCACTGTCTGTGGAATAACCTTCAGCATTACACAGCACAAACATGCTGTAGATTGTTCCACCTTTTACAACTTGAGATGAGCGACTAGACAAAAGCCTGACTTGGACCAGCGCACTCACTTCACCAGTTTACTACCCCTCAACTAAACCCGTCAGCTGGGCTCTGCATTCTGTGATGTGCATCTCTAATCCGAAGCACTTTGTCATATGATACTCCCTGGCACAAGATCAGTCCACTTGAAGGCTCTTGTCTATATGGATCTGATGCTCTCCAGGGGGGTTGGAAGGGTTTTCTCTCTCTGTGCATTTCAATAGGTTGAGAGGACAATAAATGCTGCTGCCAGTGTAAGGGGTTTGATTCCTGGAGGAGCAACATAGAATTTTTTTAGCCTATGGTGCAGTGAGTTCAGGTGCATCTCTGGATTTCACTCAACTGGAATGAAAATCTGTGTCATTCATTTGCTTAATGAGGTCATAATCAAACCTTAATGCAACTTGGGTCAGATCCAAAAGAATATTAGGTTTTCTGGCCCTCTTCTCAGAGATTGGCTTATCTGTAATAACACTGAAGGGTTATATGCACCGACGAGGAGATGAGAGAGGTGCATTTTTATGTCATCATCAATCCCCACGCCGTGGAGGTGGACAAGGATTTAGATGGAACATCGGGGACTATAGCCAGAAGCCCTTTCTGACATCCTATGGTGGGTTCTAACCCACAGCACATGGCTTGTCGTTTTCTGAAGTGTGTGCTCTACCACTGAGCTACCTTGGCCCCCTATAATGTAGCAAATTATCTAATCTGGTCCAATTGACTTGAGTTGACCAACAGAAATACACTCGCTGATAAAGGTCTCATTGAC
Organism: Regalecus glesne; assembly: GCA_900302585.1. Lineage (NCBI taxonomy): Eukaryota > Metazoa > Chordata > Actinopteri > Lampriformes > Regalecidae > Regalecus > Regalecus glesne. Next base: position 11,762 of record OMLC01052663.1, read on the forward strand.
CGAAACCTCAGCTCTTTGAATCAAATCTGCTTGTGTCTTTTCATGTTCCCGGTGTTTGAAAGTCTATTCCTCAATCAAAACTCAAGGAAAAAAACACGCCAAGATGTCTCGGTCTACGGGGTATGCATTAGCATAATCATAGATACCAAATAGGGCTGCTAGATAAAGACTTAAATTATGGATATAAATCATATAAAGATATAAGTCATAGAATAGTAATAGGTTGAAGTGGGAGCCATGGTAGCTCAATGGTGGCACACATACTTCAGGAACTGACAAGCCACAGGCTGTGGGTTCGTATTCAACATGGGGCATCAGGAAGAGCATCCAGCTTTAATCCCCCAAGCTCCATCTAAGTCCGTGTCCACCCCACAACGTGAGGACCGATCGTGACATGTAAAACATCTCTCAGACATAAATTGTGGTGGCATAGCTCAGGAGGTAGGATGGTCGTCCAGTAATTGGAAAACTTCAGGTTCAATCCCCAGTTCCTTCAGAAACCACTCCGAAGTGTCCTTGAAAAAGAAATTGATCCCCCAATTGCTTGGGTATGTAGAAATGTCCATTAATATGCACTTGCTCCTATAAAGGAGATTTCTATTATCATTATTATTTTTACAATTGTTATTATTATTATTGTCTGTCATAATGATAGGAAAAAATAATTCCCAATTCATCTGCTTTTTCATGTTCAAAACGTCATAAGATCGTTATGCAAGGGCTGTTAATGCATAAGACACATGACCTTTTGCATAAAGCTTCCATAACATCAACCTCCTCATCGTGATGATTCTGAAAGGGCTCCTTCATGATATACTATGACAACTACACAGAGGACAGGGACAGAGGCTCTAAAAAAGCACAGTGGGTCAAACGGTGGAAGCACAATATTAACTTTGAGGTTTACGGAGTATGACAGGGTGTCTCAACAGTGAGAAGCATTTCTTTGCGAGTCTCGTATCTGATCGTGGCGTCCTTGAGCAACGTACCGCTCCACTACCTTCTCAGTCACAGCAAGTGACTCTTGGTACATGACCGTGACACTGACGCGCAAAATGGAACGAGTTGAACCTGTCACTGCCCAAAATAGCACACTAGTGAGCACATTTCTATGGCTGGAGCAGATAAGTTCATATCAGTCATTAAGAAATCCTTGAGGAATACAACAATTGCTCCTACAATCCAGCTGACAACAAACATCCGCCCCTGTGCTGCCAAACTCTGTAAAAACCAGCAGAACATGGATCCCAGATCATCTGGGGTGCCCAGGCAACGCGCACGCGTTGATTTGACGTGGACATGATCACATTACCATTTAATCCAACAGCATGATAGAAAGCGGCACGCACATCTTGTCCGTTCTTAACATGCACACCAAAAGAACAAGAGCCCAGCAGCACTCAGCACGCCACTCTGTAAGACTGTTAGTAATCTTAGAACAGTCCAAGAGGGTAACACACATAAACGAGAATCAATGAAGACACCACGGGTAGGCCCACAGCAAGCACATCAAAACGTGTCACACCCACAGTTACTCCGACAGGCTGGTGAGTCAGGTGGTGAAAAACATCAACACCACCGCAGCAAAAACCAAGAGGCTGGGTCCGGCCGAACACCATGGACAACACATGCTGCTCTGTGAGACTCGCCACAGGAACATGCAGCCAAGATGTGACAGAGTGATGTCAAGGTCAGCTTTCTGAAGTAACTGTGAATATCTGTTGATGCAAAGTTGTTGATACACTTACATGCCAAAACTGTTAACAGCGCCTGATCTGCAGATGTTGGATGCAAGGCAGATCCAAATCGAGGTAATGATAAACTCCAATCAGGTATCACAGATATTGCTCTGCTGTGGTGGATATGGCAGTGTAGAAGTTAGATTTAGCCATAGGCGTCAGTGCACCCCTCTCTGGAGGAGAGCCACACCTCCCGAGGCAGCAGGCCGACCTGATATGAGAGAAGCAAGAGCTATGCCAGGACGGCTAAATATAGTCACCGCTAAGGCTTCAACATGCATCCCCCTCACTGCTTTTAGTATTTACTGCCACCTGAGTCAGGGCCCCACTCACTACATTTCTTACCCACCAAAATTTCACTATATATTTTTTTTCTATTAGAGCAGCAGCCCAGTTGTCTCATCAAAGACAGCAACACCCTGCACCACTACCAGTGCTTCTGATTAACCTACTGTAACGATGCAATCATGTGTAGGGTCTATGTAACAGTATAACTGTACAAACTGGTTGTTAAGTGATCTATTTTATATATCTCACTCATCTAGGGGCAGCATAGCTCAGTGGGTAGAGTGGTCGTCTGGCAATCGGAATATTACAGCTTCAATCCCCAGTCTTGCAGAAAGCCTGTTGAGGTGTCCTGGATCAAGACACTGAACCCCTAACTGCCCCCTTGGTACTACATGGTGGCAGATCACTGCTCCTTTACAATAGGATGGATTAAATGCAGATAATTGCAAATTTCCCCTTCTGGGACTGATATGTGAACAAATAATATCATTATGTTTGCTGAAGGAGTCATTTCTCTGACTACAGTCAGGGTTTGGATTATATTCAGCCTCATGGGCCTTGTGACTTTTGTAAACTAAAACGATGATCATCTTAACCTCTGTGGCACAACTTCAAAACATACATTATGGCCTTTAGATGAGTGAATCCTATTTTTTTATTGTTTGTATCCAGTGGGAATAAATGTTCCTGGCCCTGAGTGTGACAGAGCTCTATAGCAGTAAGCTGACAGTTACAGATCTAGCACTGTAACTATGGCAGAGGTCATAGGTCACACAAGCTGTGTGAGGGGGGCTTGTGAGAGCTCTATCCAAAGTATCCTGGAAGAGCTTTACACCTGCAGCATATGCAGAAATAAGAATGGTCGATATCACAGAAGAACTTAGGTGGGGCACTGAGATTCTGACAGGGCCTTCCTGTTAGCGTCATTAGTTCATAACACATGAGAAACAAAAACTCTTTTCTAAATGTGGGGTTCAATGGCACCGCTCAAAAACTTAACAGATTATGGGTATGGTTCCAATTGGTGTACAAGTGATGTGGTCCACAGAAAAACCCATAAGATGCTGTTGGGATTTCAATTTTTTGATTTGTTTGAAAGTGACAAGCAGACATAGAAGTGAGGCCAGTATGGTTAAAACACTCAGTACACGACATATGTGTATAAGCCAAAGTGAACTATAAAGCCTTTCAACCATGCTGTTTGATAACTCAATTGATAGACTTCTGGCCTCTCTGCAAACTATCACTACTACAGACCAACACTGGGGGTCACTGGAACATTACCATGCTCAAATATCCACCTTGCTCTGTTAAATCCTGGGTTCCAGGGTTCCAATACCAGGCCATCCCAGGTACTTTATGTATGGAGTTTGCATGTTCTCCCCATGTCTGTGTTGTTTTCTTCCGGGTACTCTGGTTTCTTTCCACCATCAAAAGACATGCATGTCAGGCTTAATGCTACTCTCTGTGCCACTAAGAAAGGCAAAGGGATGGGAAGAAGAACTGAAGTTGGTCCCTGGGCGCCGCAGCTACCCACTGCTCCTATACAACAGGATGTGTTGTATGTAGAGAACACATTAAATTTTATGTCTGTAAAATGACACATGAAAAAAGCTTCTTCTTCTTCTTAAGCTTCTAATTCAGATATACTCGAATGCCTCTCCCTACAAACCGTTCCAGCTAAAAACAAACACTCTCTTCACAGACTAGTATTCAATTTCATTTCTATCTTTTACTTCATTCAAATCATTTGATTTCATTGTGTTTCCAGGAAGTGTTTTTGTGAGCCTTGGTGAATCTCTTACTGTCAACAAGAAAACTCAGTGCTGCAGGGGTTGAAACACGAGGCATATGAGAGAGAGAGAGAAAAGCTCATTCACTGTCACACCATTAACCCCTGTATCTGATCACCACCAAGTTACTCAGTCTATTAAACGATCAGAGACCAAAATGGTACAAACACAACCCAGTAAGTTGTAAAGTATGGGTGCTAAATAGGTCGATCACGATCTACCAGTCGATCACAACGGTAGTGTGGGTAGATCGAATGGCATTAAAAAAATAGACGTCAGGTAGATCGGACCAAAACAGTGCAGAACAATACCAGAAAGCAACAGAAACTCCAAGAATCCAAGCACTCCTAGATGTCTTTCTGGACTTTTCATACTCCTGCTGTAAAGAAAGCCTCCATCTAGCAGTGAATGATATTAACAATATATTCACACAAACAGTCCATAGTTAGTGGGTCATAATGGGCTAAGCCTCACATGGGTATAGGGGTTAGGTTGGATAAAGTATTGTGGGTTCACTAGTGTCCCCCTCTGGGTGGTCCAGGCCTCTTGGTTAAGTGAAGGGAAAGTACTCTGCTTCATTCTCCTCTGACGGCCAAGCACTGTGCTTTCCCCACCAGACCATGATGTGTGGACTAGTGAGGGCTAGTGGTCATGTGACTTGGAGGAGACACATGCTACCACTTCCTCCTTCCTGTTGATGTTCTAGAGGGGTATCAAAGAGACCCATTCACCATAGGCAACTCGGGGAATTGAGGTGGGGGAAAAAACGGGGGATTAAAATAAAAAATAAAATCTGCTTTGGCAACATGGACAACGGTTACCTCATGACGATGAAGGTTTTTTTTATTGAATTGAAAGACAGAGAGAGACAGAGATACATCAAGACAGAGACAGACAGAGAAAGAGAGAGAGAATAACAAGAGAAAGGGGGAAAGAGAGAGAGATACATCAACAGGGACAGAGAGACAGAGATCATGATGTATGCGTTTGTCTATGTTTAATGTTTTACTGCCTTAATAATCCAAGACTGTCATGTCACCTTAAGGTCACCTCTTCTGTTCTGTAGCAAACTATGAACATGCTTACAATAGTAGAACGTTTTAGCAGACTACTCAATGTATACTCACGAGTATACATTTTTTCTGACATGAAAGACAACCTGCCCATACTTTCCAGATCTGTTCTTAAAAGCAGCTCCATGTCACCATGTCTGTGACAACCTTTGTTTGGTGCTTGAAGCTCTTCAATGAGGCTGAATACCTGACTATCAGCAGACCAGCTGAGATCCCCTCACGCTCACCAAGGTCAACAATTTCTTTCCCTGTCTTTCAGTCTCTCCATCGTTTTCTTGTAGAGTGCTTAGTTAGCATATGGAAGGTTTGTTAATCTATAATCAACAGGTTCCCAACAGTTAAGCGGGTAAGTATAAAGGCAATTATTACATCAGAATCTTATTTCTTGTTAAAGAAACAGTGAAACAAACTTGATCCATCAAACACAATCTTATTCACATTGAATAAGACCTGGTGACAGGCATAGACTTAACCCCATGAACACTGGGATGGCATCCAGGGCTCTACTTGTGACCCTATCTATTGGGTTAGTGGTTGTGTCAGGAAGAATGTCAGAGACATAATTTTACCAAATCAGAATGTGGATTGACCACACCGGATCAGTTGAGACCACCATACACAGTACCAATAGAAACTATCAAATCCACTGTGACAAGCCCTGAAAAACAGGGAAAGAGCCAAAAGAAGAAGATTCGCATTTTAATATTGCCTTTCAGGACGCCATCCTATTATGATGCCCTTCTAAAGGGCCCTCTGCCTTGTCTTTCCTCATTGGTTTGAACTGTGTTGCATCGCAGAAATGACAATTGTCCTGCCTTGTATACAGGATGTGGCACTTTAGTCCATTGCTAAATAGTAATGTAGTTCGACAACAACAGAGCATGAGATAGTGACACAAGACCATTTAAATAATTAAAACCATTTTATACTCTGCAGCTCATATTCTTTAGCTAGTGACCAGACATCCCAGTTTAGCCAAGACAACCCCAGTATCATAAGGTGTGTCCTGGTGACCCAACCATTCTCAGAATTACGGAGGCCTACATCTGTTCCGGATTTAGCTCTTACATTCTGGTAACAGCGTGAACTGATTGACATACTTGCATGAATACCAAATGCCGACCATATTACTGCCAGTTTGCCAAGTGCTTACATTCACCAGGGCCCTGGTTGAACACAATGTATTGATAAGTTAAATGCATAGTTTTAGAGTGCTGCATTTCAAAAGAATCCAGGCTTTCTGTTCACTGTACCGCCATTTTCATCCACGCATACAGTATGTCTCAAAGAGTGAGTTTCACACATGAGTACATCTAAAACTGCAACTCAGTCCATAAGAGTCCGAAAAAACAATTATTCACACCTCTCGATAATTTAGTCTTAAACCAAATAACAGAACTAAGGGGTAAACTTGTAGCTTTCACTGCTCAAAGAAAAAAGTAAAGACAACTGCAGTCAAAACTGAATCACCTAGAAACTCAAGACTCTACTCTCAGAGATCAGCAACTATTGGCCTAACCAAAATGTCACCAAACCAAAATACTATGAAACTGGTCCTAAGACTATGAAGCTTCTGTCATGGAGACAACATAAACAACAATCCTAATTGACAATTTACAAAATAAGAAACCCAAGAAATAATACAGTGTGTCACAAACTATAAGAAATTCAGCCGTCCTTTCAGGCCTTATAGGACTTATACACCCAACTCCATAAAGCTGGCATCTCAATAATTGATCAATTCTTGAAATTTCTTACTCTTCACTCAACAGGAAACCACCAGAAAGATGCATCGATTGCAAAAAAGACACTGAACTAGACAATGTTGTCTCCCGACTGAATGCAAAAAAAGCCTGGATTTAATGGTTTCATCAGTGAATATTATAAACCTTGAAGCCTGAGTTGAGTCTCACTAATTATCTGGTGCAGGATGTCTTCCTCTCATACCGACACCTACTATAAGAGGGGAAAATACCTGCTGGATAGACACTATTGTTTAAAAAGAAACATTCTTTATGGAAAACAAGGAAATTTATGGCTGGAAAAAATTAATAAGATATCACCAAAAAGAAGGAAATCGGTTCAAATGGATAAGAAGTTTATTCAGAATTGTTCTGTCACTCGAGGGGCTGGCATCTTCAGTCTGAGCAGTCAATGACCATACTTGCAGAGGAAACCATCATTTTTTTGTTTGGCAAATGCCCGTGTCGTTTATGAGGGTGGGGATGCTGCAGTCGGCTCAGACTGAAGATGTCTCCTGTATGAGTGATGAGAAGTTTCTGAATAAACTGCTAATCCAGTTGAACCAATTCACCTTTTTGTGATTAATTGCTGAGTCTATTTCTTTCTGTTCATATTTTGTCATGTTCCCTTTGTCTATATTGCTTTGATATTTTTAATGCCCGTTTTGATTTTATGCCTCTCTAGTTTTGCTTTCCATTTCGCTGCTGTAACATGGCAAATTTACCTCTGTGGGACTGCTCAAGGAATAAAACCAAAAAAACAAATCATACGTTCACTTGTGTTCGGTTGGTTTCTTGTACAATATTCAATACTTGAACTTATGTTATTTGAGAACAGGTTTCATCAAAGAACTTAGTATTTGACCCTGAGTACCGAGAGTCTCCTATCTTCTATTTGTATACTAAGTTTCTTAACAGCCTCTTATAAACTTCAGCATCAGGTAAAAATATGAAACAATATTAATTCACAACAAAATGATACTGGAGATGGTTGGTCACAGACTTTCTTTCCTTCTCTCAGAACGGTTTTACACAGCACCTTCTCTTTCAGTGAGACTCTCTTAACATGTGAGGTTCTTGGTCATTCATGGAAGCAAATTTATGAAAACGCCTTTTCATAGATAAATAAGACTCTAAAAAAACGTACCTGTGGAAGGTAATAATTTGCTTCTATGATTAAAACTCGCCATTTTACCACTCCTCTCATTGTTACTTGCGCTTCTTTTCATGGGAAATTTGCTTATTAGTGCGACCAAATGCAGAAGTTTATAGACATCTTTAGTTCCCGTCAAATTATCTTCCTACAGCGTGAATTTCATGGCCGCCATCTTTGGACCCACAACATGACAATGGAGCCGTCTTTCCAGTCTAATTCTTAGCTTAATTGGTGTTCCTCATCTGTTACGATGGTTTAGGACGGAATACTGTGTTGCAATAAAGTAAAATGGGGCAAACTTGTGATTAGTGACACTAGTCTATAGAAATAAAACGGACTTGACTTGGGCTTACCGTGTTGGGCAATACACGGCTTAGAGCTGCCCTCTGCGTCTTGGCTTTGGCTGCCCACCGGGGTGCTCTGCGGGCCCGCTGCCATCTTGGCTGACTCGGCCTCATCTTTGGAGTTTTTCTCATGCCTAGTTTCAAACTGGCGTTTTTTCTCCTGGAGTTTAGCAGCAGCTTTTTCGCAGCAGACTGCAAACACAACTCGGTTCTTCCACGAAATAAATTCAAATTAATTTGTCCAAGACAGCTGAAAGAGGATATTTCGAGATAAGACTGCTTCTAGCAGAATCAGCTACACCTGACACGAAGCACAGCAGAAGGCTAGCTAGCTTGATAGCTACCTCGTCACTCCCGCCGTAATGCTGCCGTACGGCGGCCGATAAGAGGGAGGAGTCTAGTGGACTACGTCACATGGGTGCGCCGCCCTATTGTCTCAGAGACACATGTGCGTTATGAGACCATTGATTTCAGGATTACTTTAGATAGAAACGTTTACTCAGTTCATCATAACCCTGTATCACACAACAAAGTGTTTCCATCAGGAAGAAAAAGGAGCTTTACTTGTCGTCGTACATACTTACAGCGAAACGTCTTTTTTCCATGTATCCCGTCCCATTGTAGAGCGGGGTCGCTGTAGCTCAGCTAGGGAGTTGAAGAGCTAGATGGTGCGGGTTCGAATCCACCGCGGGGCCTCAAGAAGGACATCTGGCCTTAATACCCCGCGTTTCATCTAAATCCGTGCCCATCCCACAACGTGGGGACTAACCGTGACATGAGAAAAGTGCATCTCTATTGTACAGGAGCAGCTGCAGTAACTACCCGGGGACCACCTCCAGTTCTTTTTCCTCTTGCCTTGTTCAGGGGCACAGGCAGGAGTATCAACCCTGACATGCATGCCTTTTTGATGGTGGGATCAAACTGGAAGAAACCCACACAGAAATGGGGAGAACATGCAAACTTCACTCAGAGAGAACCTGGGATGGGATTCGAACCCAGGACCATCTTGCTGTGAGGCTCCACGTGTCTGTGTTTACAGCCTCGTGTCAGGCTGTTGACCCCTGGGTTAGACTGGGATATGAACAGTAGATGAGAAACTGAGAAAACTGGGCAGCAGGCTCTGTAGGACCTAAGCTACTGTCTGTGTAACTGAAAACCCCTCTCTGCTCCAACGTGCCGCCCACGCCAACTCATATTCTCTTCCCTTCTAACCTGGAAACACCAGTAGAAAAGTTCCCCCCTCCCTGAATAACAAATGGGAGCATAAAGAGGTCATTTGTCTCTGCCTGGGTATTGTTCACTAATGGCCTGGACTGGGTCTCCTCCGGGGTCTTTAGGACCGATATCCTCTCTGACTTCTCTACTTTGATAGTTGGTCTAATCTAACTTTAATTGCTTCCCTTCAACATTCAACTTTACCTTTAAAGATTCATTTACTTAATTACTTCAGAGCTGTTCTGCTTTGCTGCCTTGACAAAGTAGCCAGAGGTTATTCGAGGATGGCCATTTGTCCTGATGAGCTGCTCACTCATCCAAAGAGATCAAATTCATGCCTTCATCTCATGGGGCAGCGGTAGCTCGGCGGTAGAGCGCACGCTCAGAGAACTGACAAGCCAGAGGCAGCAAGTTCCAATCCACCGCAGGGCATCAGAAAAGGCATCCGGGCCGGCCTTAATCCTCCATCCTCCATCTAAATCTGTGTCCATCCCCACCGGATGGGGACTGATGATGTCACATAAAAGAGATCTCTCATCCTTCATCTCATCACTCCCCAAACATGTAACTGGCGGACTCATCATCAACACCATCCTCTGGGTATAAAGTAGAATTGTTTTATAGATCTGTCACATGACCAACAGAATCTGTTCTCTACATTTAATCCATCTTATTGTATAGGAGCAGTGAGCGCAGCACAGTTAGGGGTTCAAAGTCTTCCTCAAGGACACCTCTGCTTACTTTCTGCAGGGGCCAGGGATTGAACCACCAATCTCCCAATACCTGACGACCTCCCTACCTCCTGGGCTATGCCCCCCCATTGTAAGAGGGACCCACGTTGCTGAGCCTGAGACATGCCCTGATATGAGAGGCTTTACCCGGTTTTCTACATGGGAGAGACCTCATGGGCAGTGTATCCATAGCCAAAAGATAGAATAACGCAGGAGGGAAGAATGAAACCAAGTGGCAGAACTGCACACAAAGACATGAACAGCAGTGGTGGAGCTCCGAGGGATTACCACAGCCAGCGTGTATAAACAGGGGTCTGGCTGACTTGTCTGTTTCTGGAGCCAACTAATCGAGCTTGAACGACTGAGAGCAGACAGTGTGTACGAGTGTGTTGTCCCCCCTCTCTCAAGTGGATGAGTATGAACAAAGGAGCAGACTCTTACCCTAATCAAGCTAATGGAGTTGGAACAGGTTATAGTGGCTGAATTAGATGGGCAGTGACAGGTAGAAGGGCCTAAAGGGGATTTAATGAGTCAGAGAGGGAGAGAGAGAGACACGGTCCTCAGCCTCAGCATGCTGGATCACTCCTGACTGACAGGACAAGGGATGGATAAAAGCCCAGGTTTGCCTTGTCGGATCCATCGTCAGGGGTTCATGGGTCTGAGGGGCACATAAGGACTTGTACCGTGTGCATATGCATGCCGTCAATCCTGAAAAGTCTCTGAGCAGGATCCAAGTCCTGAAGTAGGCCTGCCTCTGCTTGTGCTGCTTCAGCCCACCTTCCCATGCAGCCTGTGTTTAACGCACAACACCCCCGGACAGAATCCATCTGTGAGCTCCAACAGCTCACCGGGACCAACACTCGTTTGGCGTCACGGTTGTACTTTCAGATCTCTGTGGTTGCCGGTTGGAAATCTTGGAACTGGTGAACGAGCTCCTGACAGAGCTGGCTGTTATTTGCTGCTCAGATGACCCTGCTGAGGAGAGAGACCCAATGGTGAGTGTGAGACTGGAGAAGACGGTCATACTGGGATAGGGTGTTACTGGTAGATGCACAAATATGATAGCAAAACACAAAAATAAGATCTGATCAGATATTCCTTTATTAGTCCCACAGGGGAAATTACAGTTTTACAGCAGCAAAGTGGGAAGCACAACCAGAGGCATCAAATCTAAGGCATAATAGATAACAGCAGTTTAAACACAGGGGGGGGTGTGAACAGTATCCACAGTATGAAGGGAGAGAATAGTCTCAGAAGTTAGCTGAATGGTATGCAGTCCAGTTGTCAGTCTTGATGTGTGTGTGTTCTACTGAGGGAGCAGTGCTGGTTATAGAGTCTGACAGCAGCAGGAAGGAGAGACCTGTGATGAAGCTCCTTCACACACCTTGGATGTAGTAACCTGTCACTGAGGGAGCTCTCTGGTCTAGCTATGTAGTCCTGCATGGGGGGAGAACCATTGTCCATCATGGATGACAGCTTAGCCATCATCCTCCCTTGTCCCACTACCTCCACAGTGTTGAGGGGGCATCCCAGTACAGAGCTAGCTCTCTAGACCAGTTGATCAAGTCTCTTCCTCTCTGCAGCTGAGATGCTGCTGCCCCAGCAGACCACTCCATAGAAGATGGCTGGTGCCACCGCTGTGTTGTAACATGTCTAGAGGAGTGACCTCTGACCTCCAGATGACCTCAGTCTCTTTAGCAGAGACAGTCTGCTCTGGCCCTATAATCAGGATAACAGAATTGTAAATGAATTTTAAAAAGTAAAACTGTAATGATAATGATAACCTTCATAGTGAAGGTACTAATCAATGGACATCTAAAATACGAACACGACAGACCAAACCACTCGGCCAAGACTCATCGTGTGTGTCAACATATTGTAACACAGCTTGGCAACTCCTCAAGCACGCAGACTGAAGCACTTGAGATGAAAGGCAGCAGATGCCCAGCCTGTTGGCTTACATCGGCCTTCTGAACACTGCTAGTCGGTAGCTGTGCTGCTGTTGCTGGGGTTTCCTGAATGTGTGAGCCACACATAGGAGAGGGAGGTGTGGTGGCCTTTCACACCCTAACAGGACTTATTCAACTGGCCGGGCTTCCCTGCTTCTCTTTAAAAGCAAAAGCTTGATGAGCTGTGATGGCCATGAGATGATTCTGTGTGTACTTCCCCTTGACATCCAGGTGCTTCACGACAGTCGTCATCCATGACTGAGCTAGGTACACTTTTAACTGTCTATTTATTGTAAATGACTACAAGTACACCAGAGACCAGCAAGCACCGGAGCACATGTGGAAGTGAGAGCTGAGTGGATGCTTCTCAGATAGAACACGACCCATCAGGGTTTTATTTCAAAACGTATGCCGTCAAGTCACCAGTTTTCCATTTCAACAAACTTCAACAACTTCGACAGCCTGCGTCTGTTTGGTGGAGACTTGCATAGTGGACTTTGACCGTATACATGTGGATAAAAAGGGCCACAGCAGCTCAGGGACGGAGTGTGTGAGAACTAACTACTGAGCCAGAGGCTGTGGGTTCAGGAAGGTCATGTGGTCTTATTCCCCACACACCTGCCCTGGGATGGACTGGTGGTCTGTCCAGGGTGTTCCTCTGCCTTCCATGCAGCCAGAGTGCTTGTGTTGTTCATGAGAAGGAGCATTTACACTGTCTGTCTTGTCTGCTTTCCACAGAGTGCCAGGAGAGCTGAACTTCTGGCATCCATCAAATCCAGATCCTTTGGCCAGTCCGTCACGGTTTGTCATTCCTGTGACCGTTCCCTGTCCACTCTTTTGCTTTTGTCACCTTTTAGTGTTGAATCTGTTTTATCAGCATTTGCCACAGACTGTGCTGTTAGGCTGCACAGCTGGTTCAGAATTATGGGTTTTTATTGGAAGTCGAAATACATGTAAAAATACTTTTTTATTCAAATAGTGAAACATTTTCCGCTTTGTTTTGCTTGGTCACTCTCCATGTGTGGCTTTCTGTGAAAGCACACGCAGGTCTGTTGTTTTTTGCACATGTGTATTTGTACATGTGTGTTTCCTTCCTTTTTCCCTTTGTCTCAGGAGTCCCGGTCCCGGCGTCACCGTCCAGTAGAGATGGAGATGACCAGCAACTCCACCAACCCAAGCAATGACACGGCAGAACATAGGCAAAGAAAAAATCTGTCACTCAAAAACAGAACCTCTAAGAATGTGCAGATCAGAGGTATGTTGTAGCAGCCTGGCACCACTGAATAGCTTTGCCATGAAACCTTCTCTCTCTGTCTCTCTGTCTGTCTCTCTGTCTCTCTCTGTCTCTCTCTGTCTGTCTCTCTCTCTCTCTCTGTCTCTCTCTCTCTGTCTGTCTCTCTCTCTCTGTCTCTCTGTCTCTCTGTCTGTCTCTCTCTCTCTGTCTGTCTCTCTCTCTCTGTCTCTCTCTCTCTCTCTCTCTCTCTCTCTCTGTCTCTCTCTCTCTCTCTCTCTCCCTCTCTCCCTTTCTCTCTCCCCTCTCTCCTTTTCTCTCTCTCTCTCTCCTTCTCTCTCTCTCGCTTTCTCTCTCTCTCTCTCTCTCTCTCTCTCTCTCTCTCTCTCTCTCTCTCTCTCTCTCTCTCTCTCTCTCTCTCTCTCTCTCTCTCTCTCTCTCTCTGTCTCTCAGTCTCTCTCTCTCTCTCTCTCTCTCTCTCTGTCTCTCTCTCTCTCTCTCTCGCTCTCTCTCTCTCTCTCTCTCTCTCTCTCTCTCTCTCTCTCTCTCTCTCTCTCTCTCTCTCTCTCTCTCTCCCTGTCTCTCTCTCTCCCTGTCTCTCTCTCTGTCTCTCC
>OMLC01052688.1:12166-29459 GCA_900302585.1 Regalecus glesne
TGTAACAGGAGACATGTCAGAGACTCCTTGCCAAGAGCTGGAGGGTGGGGGGGGGGCGCTTTTCACTCTTGTACATGAGACTGATTTGTGGACAAGTCTATGTCCCAGAAAAGGTATCTTGATGCTCTCTCTGACGTTTCTACTTTTTCCAATTATTTCTTATTTGTCTTTTATTTTCTATGGATTTTTCCCCCCCATGTGAACTGCTGCGGGTCTAAAGAGAGGGTATGTCCATTATTTGTTTATTGTGTCTACCTGTCTGATGAAACCTTCTGAGACAGTGATTGTGATTTAGAGCTATACGAATAAACTTGACTTGACATTGTGGGGCATGCGTTGATGGGTAGAGGTCTGTCACTCTCCTGTCAATTTCTCAATGTCCTGAAGAGTCTACTTGTGTGGCCATCCAAGATGTTTGAATGATGATAAATCAAATGATCCTGAGAGCGACTCGAATGTCACATTCTTCGTTTCATTACGGTGCCCCCTGTTGATGAACTGGTGCCAAGCTACCGTTTCTACTCAAAAGCGTGTCATTGGATTGAAGAGGTTCTACGCTGAAAATTGTTTAACACATTTGGATAGATAAAACTCAATAGCGTTGCTTTATTTGCCCCATGACAGGCCGGTAGATTATTTTCTTCTGTATTCAATCCATCGTATTGTATAGGAGTAGTGAGCACGACCGCTGAGCGCCACATGGAGAGCAGTTAAAGATTCAGTATATTGCTCAAAGACACCTCGACACGCTTTCTGCAGGGGGATTGAACCGCCAATCTCCGATTACTAGATGACCACACTACCTACTTAGTTATGCCATATGTGCCAGTATCTAACAGCTTTGTGTTATAAATACCTGGTATATCGACTCATTTTCATAAAGCAGTTTTCTAGTCTAGTTACCACTCCAAGCACTTTACAATGTAAGCCTCACACTGGAACTATGGCAGGATGCCCTTTCCTGACGCCCCATGGCAGGAATGAAACACCTGACTCTGAAACATGTGCTCTACGGCTACTGATATACATCAGAACATTTGGATTTGTGGTCTTCATGAAGGCAATTGTACAAGAAACCAAGAATGGCAAGTGTCCAACAGACTCATAGCATGACGGCTAGCAGTCACTCAAAGAAGAGACCTGAAGAAGCATGAAGTCCAAGGGTTAAGAAGTGAAGGGCTCGTTTGCCATCTTCAGTTTAGGCTTTCGGTGTCCTTCATGAATGCACCTCAACTTTAGATGTCTGGATAAATTCATCACTGGATGCATGAGTAAGAAAACAGAACTGTATGGTTTTTCTGTTGCGTTTTGATTGTTGCCTCCAACCCTAAACGCAACGCTCTTTAAAATTGAAGTTGTCTCACTCGAAGACATTAACCCGAAGAGGCCATACCTTACAATTCCTCATTCTGTATACTGCTAACTTGACTTTAAAGTTTGAGGCATTTATACATAACGAAGACCATATGGAACCTATATACCTTTTGTTGTTTTGGGTAACTACCTTGGTTTTTACTGCGCATGATCTGTCATGTATTTGAGATGACCTCCCTTGTGAAATATGGAGTAGAAATGAAAATGATTAACCCAAGCTGCAGTAAATTATGAACATTTGTCATAAATTAGGAGTACATGTGTATAATTCTGCACCACAGACAGGCCAATTGAAAATTCAGTGTTTGAGGCTGGGTTGTGGGGTGCAGTGCAGGGCTACAATCCAGCATGTGCACTCTTCTGTTTGCTCCATAGGCACAGAGGTGCCTCAAGAGGAAAAAAACGGTGCAGCAGGGACCTTTCTTTTCATTTTTACGATTTTCCTAGAACCCTTTGGAGAGCGTGGAAAGACAGACATGTTTATGAAGGTTTCCAGATGGCCCCGCTTGCACCCCCAGCCTTTCCTTTCAGTTCTTGGGCCATGAAGGATTAATCAAAGTCCGTGGCAAGGCCTGATGGCTGAACACTGTGGCTCTCACTAACTCGGAGGAAATCTCTTTCTTAAACTTCCCCTCAGAGTCAGTCATGGACTGCGGGGCCGAAGAAAGTTGAGACCCGGGGTTAAATGACGGAGAAAACTCACCTAAACCTTGCAGCGTTAATGCTGATAAACAAACACCACTCCTAATTCTGTGTGACAGGAGAGTCAATCTCCACCTTGGCTTGAAAGAACTTCACTCCGTCATCTAGCTAGGGACAGGGGGTGAACCGGGACCAAAGCACCTCACCCATGGTCCCTGGTGGGTGTGAGTGGGTGGGGGATTTCAGCTTGGGTGGGTGTAAGACAGACGTTACCATCTGGCACAGTGCAAGAACAATGCACCAGAACGACGTGGTGGCAGTTGGGTTATCTATTCATGTTTGCACAATTTCCACTGGGCCTAAAGATTTCAAATGTGGATGGATGCTATTTTGACCATTATCTTAACCATGGCTCAATGGAATGTGATTGTCACTTTATTGCAATCCCAGTGGAAACTAATTGTATTTTGACATGTGTATTCTGTGATCAGGCGAAGGTTTCTCTTTAGTTCCCCCACTTTCAATCTCTTCATTACTGTCATGTCTCTTTGGGCTGAATGCAGATAAAACGGTTTTGTCTGCAAGGACAGCACACATGCAATAAGCACAGAGACAAAGCCAATGTACAACCTTTCCATTAAAATTACACAATATGACAAACCAATTTTTTAAATACGGCCAATGTTTTTCATTCTTCAATCATCACATCAAGTGCCAAATACAGTATATGATCCCTTGGTTCTCGGCAACTAATAACTGGAGCTGCCAGCACCTTCTACTCGGATGTAATAATTGTAGAGCCTTAATAACTCTCAAATCACTGGAGACATTATGTTTCATATCTCTTATTTTTATCAAACACCATCCAAAGGTTGGAAAGTAAAACTATTTTTTATTTGCCTGTCCTGAACCAAGTTCCAACCAGCATATCAGAAATTCTGCCAAAATAGGTACCTTTATCCAGTATAAAGATGTGCATCTGCCCCAAATATGCCTGGAGGGCAGCATAATTATTTCAGACTCTGATCCATATTTTAGATGCTGTTATTATGACTTAAGGACAAACACACATGAAACAAGCCCCCCCCTCTCCATTTTTTTGGGGGGAAAAAATCCTGTCTGGCACAAGCCATTTTCTGTTCCTCAAACAAGGAATGCAGGTGAGATGACTTCTGTGCATGCTGCTTCTACAACATAAGTATCTGTAGGGGGCTGAAGTATTCTAATCTAACTTTGCATGCAGTTACAGGACGAAACACTCTTACAATTAGAAATTGGTTATGAAAGCTATTTATCTTTTGTGTATCTTGTGCAAGTAAATGCAAGTACATATAATGGAGCAAGTATTCCCACGTTCAAGACAAGTATGAATATGCATTTTAATTGGCTGGTGGTGAAACGGTTATATTATGTTTGTGGAGTAGTGCATGTGAATGTACTGCTCAAAATCTATTGTGTGCGGTCTACCAAACGGTTGGCATTCCAAGCAAACCATATTCCTATCAAAGTATAAAAACTGTCGAGTAGAAAACGGACAGTTGATATTCATGATGGTGTGAATGAAAGCATTCCCATTATAATAACCAACTGTTGTTTTATTTCTGGTTGAAAAAAGCCTCCCAAGTTTCAGAAGTTTTTTTGTGTTATTTGATGGAGTTCTACAGTAACCTTTCCCTTTTTATGAGCAGAGGGTTCAAAAACGAGCCTGCCATTGATATCGAAGTATAATAATATTCTATGCCAGAAAATTTTACCATTACAGATCTAAAGATAGGAAAATATGCACCAAACTTTGCTTGAATAATACAGTTCTCAAATGTCAATGGTTATGCAAAATGGTTGATTTCAGGCCACTACATTCCATCTAAATCTTAGTAGGTTATCAATGAAGTTAACGTAGCCTCATTCTGTGCCATTATCCTTTTCACTCTTCACATGAAAAATTGATACAGCAAATTTGTATGCCAAAATGTTCCCATTTCAAGCCACCTTTATCATACAAACACCATAGCTCAGGAAGTAGGGTGGTCATCTAATAATCAGAAGATTGGTGATTCAATCCCTGGTTCCTTCAGAACACGTGTCCATGTATCATTGAGCAAGACATTAAACCCCTAACTGCTCAAGCCCTGCATTGGAATGGCGACATGTCCAGGGTGTTTCCCTGCCTTTCCCCCTGTGAGCACTGGGATAGGCTCCAGCATGACTCCGTGACCTAACTTTGGATAGCAGTTGATGATGGCTGGATGGATGGTTTTATGATATCAGATATCATAGATATCACATACATGTCAGGTAGATACCTATAGTATTTCACATGGATCATGTTAGATGGATTTATTACCGAAGGCCTTAAATCCTACATTAATTCTTCCTGGATATATGATACATCAAACACAGATGTTGGAGGTATAATCCAATATACGCTGTATTCTGATAAAAATAGATCTGCACTGGGTAATTTATCAACTATTAACTGCTTCTGCCCTTCCTGCCCTATATGCAACTTTGAACTCCAGGTTCTTTTAAACTTCTACATCTGCCAAGGTTTAATGCCCTGGTGATACATCTGGGCCCTCAATACCTTCACAGAAGGCCCTACAAATCCTCAGACCGAGAAAAAAAAATCCATCTGGTCCAATGATATGGTTGTCCGTGTGTTGCTTACAGTTCATGTTAGGTGTTGGATCATTTTCTATTCCTTTGGGATGTATTCAGTTTGCTTTTTAGTGGTAAAGCATGGCAAAGGAAAATCCAGCCATCAGAATATCTTCTCCGCTGTCCCTGGAGAGGATATTCAAAATGGTTCTTTTCTTATGAGCCTTTGGTGTGTCAGTAGAATACCTTGGCCATAGACTAAATGAGAGTATCATTTTGGAATGACAATTTCCTCAACTAATAAAATTTGATTTGTACCCTATGGACTTTTTTTAAGTAAAAAAAAAATCAGACATTCCCCTGGTCCCAATGTATTCTGGCAGTGAGTGTAGCAATGGGCAAGTTGTGTGGCTTTTATTGCACAATGTAGGTGGAGCAAACTGGATGGCAGGATAGCAAAGTCAAAGAAGTACAAAAGGGGACAAACGGACAATTTTCTGATTTTGTTTTGAGGATTTAGCCTACTTTATTTGTAAGATCAGCATCATTGAACATTGGGGTGGCATAGCTCAGGGGATAAGGCCATATACCTAGTAATCGGAAGATTGGCGCTTCAAACCCTGGTTCCTTCAGAAAGCGTGTTAAAGTGTTCTTGAACAAGATACTGAACCCCCAATTGCTTGGCCCATTGTCTGAAGCTCAACATGTGAACCCAGTATCATATCCAGTATAACAACATCATTAATGATATATTATTGTACTTTCAAGCTGATTTTCTTTTTGCCAGAAATAATGTGAGCAAAGCTAAAGAAAGGATTCATAATAGTGTTATTACTATGTTTTTTTTATGTCATGTCATCATCAACTGCTGATCTGAAGTAGTGTCACGGGTCTGCAGGTGCATATCCCAGCAGTCCTTGGGTGGAAGATGGAAAAATACCCTGGACAGGTTGCCAGTCCATCCCAGGGTAGATGTGAGGGATTTTGGCTGCATGCCCTACTTGATGCCCCGTGGTGGGTTTGAATCCATAGTCTCTGGCTTGTTAGTTCCCAAAGTGCATGTTCTAGCCCTGAGCTATTGTGGCCCCAATGTTTTGTCATGTTTTACTATGGATTTGAGTGATGAGTGAGTTGGTAGTAGGGTTTTTTTAGGACATACATAGGTGTCTCTAAGACTGTGAGGCTAATATTTTGAGCCTTGTCACAAGTTGTGATCTCAGGTAAACATGTAGCACAGCCTGCATAAACATTGTGGTGACTGAACCAGAGGACCTCAGAGGGGATACACATTCCCTGCTCCACAACTGGAACTGGGCCAACAGGCACTTCTTGTATGAATTGTGCAATAAACGCAGACGCTATCATCAGTGAAGTCTGTGAGTTTTGGGGGAGGGGATTTTACTTTCCTTTCTTTAGAATTCTTTTCCATGTCATCTAACATTGTGATCTGACTCACATCAGTGGTACTACTACAGGTATCATCTTGTATCCTCTGTTCTTCCCTTACATGCTTTTTTTTAACTGGTTCTGATACACCTTACTTATGATTTCTTTCATCTGGACATGTTTCGGAATGAATGAGGGCTGCTTTCCTGTTACACACCCATTTATTTAGTCTGCTGTAATTCAGCTCTTCCGTGAGGGTTGGTTTTGGAGTGCCTTCATGTTAAGTATTCATTATAAAATCAGCATTGTGTTAGTGTGTGCACATGACAAAGTAAAAAGCACCCCTGAACACAGTCTTTAAATATATCAAAGTAGCACTAGAGTCTACGGGGCATTAAATTAAGAAACATCCATCCATTGCAAACTGCTTATCCGAAATTGGGTCATGGGGGAACTGGAGCCCATCTCAGTCGTCATTGGGTGAAAGGTGGGGACACGCCCTGCACAGGTCACCAGTCTATCACAAGGCGGAGCAAACATTGGAAAAATAAATAAGAAATTTTTTAATCCCGAGCCAGAAATATACTTGAAATTATATTAAATACTGGCTTATATCATGATTGGAGAAAAAGAGGCAAACATTCTCATAGTATATGCTGCTCAGCCTCGCTTGTCATATTGCGTTTAGCTGTCTGTGACAATATTTTTTTTCTAAAAATAGTTTTGCATTCATTTCTCAAAAGAT
The DNA here is from genome assembly GCA_900302585.1 of Regalecus glesne. Classification (NCBI taxonomy): domain Eukaryota; kingdom Metazoa; phylum Chordata; class Actinopteri; order Lampriformes; family Regalecidae; genus Regalecus; species Regalecus glesne. The sequence continues at coordinate 18,912 of OMLC01052688.1, forward strand.
GCTAGCGTGCCAGAGCTGAGGTTTGCAGTTTGAACATTGATTTTGCCTCCAACTACAACAGGGTGTTGGAGGGAGCAATCCTCGGTGGGGAGCAATTAGGTGAAATATGTCCTGCCCATTGAAATTAGTGACTCCTACAGGTGGTGGGGTGTCTGTACAGCTGCTGGTTAAGCTGGTAGAAAAAGCATGAGCCTTGTTATGTTACCCCAGAGAAACCTGCAGCTGGCAGGTGAAAAGAAATGGTCAGCTGGCTCCACGTGTTCCACAGGACACATGAAAGTCTAAGCCCATATGGGTTATGCAATGATGGGACCACTGGGGAACACAGAATTGGACATGCCAAACTGGGATGAAGAGGGAAGAAAATGTAAGAACCAAAACCTTTTTCATGTTGAGAAACCCAAGACTTGGTACATTTAATACATCTAAATGGAATCTTAGCATGTAATTTGTCATGTCATCAGCCCATCTGAGAAGCACAATAGAGAACTTTTTGGATGGCATTCAAGTTCAGCTGCTAATGTCTCCTTGTCACGTTAATAAATATAGTTTATGGTTTCCGTATATTTTTATTGCCTAATTTCCCTCTTGACGTAGGTGATAAATTAGATTCTCTGAGTAACATGTTATGATATGTTAAATTGATCTTTGCTCCTGCAGCAATTCAGCTCAAGTAGCCCGAGGGGAATGATACTTTTAAGAATATGATTATGATATCAAGTCTCATTAGGCAATCAGATTAATACCAAGTGACACATAGCTAGATAATACAATAACCTATTGTTTCCCCGTACCACCATCATAACATATTGCAAGTATATAATCACTTGTAATTTGTAATTACTATGTGGCACGCTTGCTGGAAATCCTCTCTTAATTCAATAGCCTTTTTTAGTTGCCTTCAACGGATATCACAAGGTTTTTAAATGTCTTGAATATTTCACAAAGCAGCTGACTTGAAACCACTCCATTGGTATAGTGGACCCTATAAACCAATTGAGTAATCTTTTTTGGAGGGGGATTATTACTTCCTTATGCAGACATATATGCAAAGTTTGGCAAAGATGTGCAAAAGGCAGTCTATTCTGTCCAATGGTCTGCAGGGGACTTTATTGAACAACAAAGGCCAATATGAGAAAGAAGAACTACAAATACTACATTTCAAGTGAGGCGTGCTGACATGTGTAAGCTTTGGCATGGGCTATTTATATTACAAGCACTCCTGTTTCCTTGACTGATGTGGTGCTAGTGAAAACAAGCAGGAGTTTTATATGAAAGCACAAGCACAACTACACACAAGCACAACCACACTCCCTCAATCTATCCATACTAAGACACCGGCTTCTCTAATGTAAATTAATCTGCACTCGTGATATTTTCCATTTCTCAATTAGACAAATACTGCAATATCCGGATGAAACAACCAAGAGGACTTATCTATTCCACTTTAATTGACCAATGATCTAGCTTTATACTGCTAATTTGAACATCTTACTCACTTTCAAATAGAAAAGTCAAGGCACACAAGTCAAAGCACACAAGTCCCTGCATGCCTTTTTTGTGTAGTAAGATGTGTGTTGTGAGTCATTCAATGATACCATTCTGCTTTCAGTAAAGTATAGGTAAGCCAGGGGTGAGGACACAAGACTGAGTTGTATAAAACATGGTGCGCATTTAAAAACTTTCTTCAGCTGCCCCATAACTAAATAACTTCAGTGGTGGAGATGAAAGAATAAACTGGGGACAGGAGAAAAATAAAGTGGAGAACAGATGGAAATTGGGTCTGCTCTTGCAGGTCAGAGCAAGACAAGATTTAAGTTGATGACACAACACTCTACAAAAATGCCCTACAAAACAAGCTTTTTTTGTTCAGTACAAGGATAGAGGTTGTGTTTCAAATAAATGACAGCTTTTAGTTCGGTTATTAATTGTCTTAACTATTGATCAAAATTTCCATTTGGCTTAATTTCAGTATTGATGCTCAATTCATTTCACATCTACCAAGTATTAAGTTAGTTCTTGAATTAACTTTAAAGGGAGTGCCAAAAGGCATGAAGGGTTGGGCTTATTTCAATTTAATGTGAGCTTCTCATCTGAATTTGTCATCGGTCAAAATATGAATAACATATTCTTGGCTACAAAAATAGATGGCATCCATTGTTGGTCAAGGAAGATGACTTTTGCAAATTTTTCCATGCATTACACTTACAGGGGACCCATCAATGTTAAAATGAGAAACTATAATATCGCCCTATAACCATCAGTTATATGGTTCTGATATACTGATAAACTAAATAATGCTTTTCACCAGAGCCAAAAATATCCATCCATCCATCTAGGGTCAACTGCTAATCCAAAGTCAGGTCGCAGTGCTATGGAGCCTATCCGAGCACTAACAGTGAAAGGTGGGGAAACACCCTGGACAGGTCATCATTCCATCTTAGGGCTTGAGCAGTTAGGGCTTCAGTGTCTAGTTTAACGACACTCCAAGATGCTTTCTACAAGAGCCAGGGATCGAAGTATCAATCATTCAAATTTGGCTTGATAAGGAGATAAGCTTGAATTATATTAAACTTATCCGGAGAGTAAATTAAAGAAAATGTATTTGTTTTAGAGGAAGAGAAAAAAAATCCAATGTTTTGGAGAAGGACGTTCATTGAGGCAACTTTTCAATCAGTATTGAATTATGGTGACGTTTGAATCATACATGCTTCAGCTGCAACTCTTAACCCCTTGGACACCATTAATCAGTATGCACTAAGGACAGAAAGGCCACTTTATTTGGTCATTGTAATTTTACAATGGAATTGCCAATGATAATTGTTATACTCATCATTGTGAGCTGTATTGTAAATGAGGTTTGTAGCTCATATCTCTGAGTCTAAATGCAATTATAATGTATGAATGAATGAGTTAAAAGAAATTCAAAATCAACTTGAGCTTGCTCTCTTGCTTATATCTCTACATCGTGTTTCAAGATGTAACTTGTACTTTCCTGTCATGAAGCACTAAATGGGAGCAATGAGGTGCTCCAAGGACACACAGATATCATATGACCAACTTAATCAAGAATACACTGTTTTCACAAGACACTGATATGCCTTACTTGGAATGAAGGAGAATACTTTGCTAAAGTCTACCTTATAGAGTTATTTGATCTCGTTTTGGGTAACGCAATGCTCTTACTCTGCCGTTTGAAGAAAGTGTACTCGTTTCATAACCGTAAAACTTGTTCTAAGACATTTTTCACAAAACAAGGAAATAACTCTTAAAGAATTTAATCTGATTTGACATCATGGCTCAGTGGTTACCACAGTTGCCTCACAGCAAGAAGGTCCAGGGTTTGAATCCCAATCTATCCCCAGATCCTCTCTGTGGGGAATTTACTTGTTCTTCTGTGTCTGCATAAGTTTCCTCCCACCATCAAAAATATATGCATTAGAGTTAATACTCCTGCCTGTGCCCCTGACTGTGGAAAGAAGAACTGGAGTTGGTCCCTAGGTGCTGTAAGATGGCTGCTCACTTTTCCTAGCTACACAGCTAGAATAGGTTTAACTGCTTAATATATTAATCTTATCTTTCTAAATTAAGAAAATAAGCATTTGAAAAGCCCTATTATCATGAAAAAAGTATACTCTCTTGAAACAACCAATAATATATGCAGGTGGAGTAAGAAAGGTTTAGCAGCGACGTCTAGAAATAAGCATTACGAGACTTAAAATGAGATAAAATACATTCGAGGTTACACTTACTCCATTGTGAGGCTTTGGGGTCTTGCTTGGCCTAACCATGCACATCTTGGGGCACCACCTGACAGGATGATGTTGTTTTTGGTGAGTTCACTTTGATAGGGGGATAATCTAAAGACCTACTCTAGCAAACGGAAGCAGATTGTTTAGGCAAATGTAAAGCTCTGCTGCTAATTTTTGAGGACTGATGTTTGTGTGATGCACATTTTCGAGAATTTGAAATAAGAACTAAACAAGAAGCTGTTGTCAATCATATTACCCCAGATGAGCAACTGCTGCAAGATTTCCTGACTAATGCTGATTTTCTTTCTCTTAAAAACAGTTTTCCAACCAGAGCTCGGACCCTTTCATTAAGAAAAACACACTGTGATCACACTTTGGCAGAGTTTTGCAAAATCATTGATGATTGATGTAGCTGTGGTTTGAAAAGAAACCAAAGCATTGTTATTGTCAATTTAAATCAACAGTTCCCACAGGTTTTCGGAAGGTTTTTCACAAAAGGTTATGAGTGTAGCATGTTGCTCTCGTTTCTCGGTTTTTTACCATCGCGCTTTGAGAACCTGTACTACTGGAAAGCATCAAGGGTGTCCTCGGGGCCTTCTCTGAAATCCACACATCTCTTTCAGTAAATTACAGATTATTGCATTAACTCCAAAGAAAAAGAAAAGAGGGGCAAGTTTGACACGAGGCATGTTGAAAAGAAAAATGTTAATCATTGAACGTTTTCGGATTGAACTGTCACCAGTGGTCGACTTAAAAGTTTAAAATTTTAAGAAATTAGAACCAGGATCCTAAAATATTCATAATTGATGATTTGTAAGGTACAGAACAGATAGATTTAAATGGCATGAGGGACTTGTCCTTACATGAACACCGGCAACAGAGTCAATCCCTATGAAAACCTCAACATTAATTATACTGGAATATAGAAATAAGGCTCTAGTTTTATCAGTCGGCGATAATGTACGACACCATAACTGGTTTGAGAACATGAGGTGAAACTATGATCTGTATCATAAGTGCTTTGAGTGGTCTCTTTGAGTGGACTACAGAAGCGATATATAGAAATGAGTCCATTTACCAATTACTGTCAGGATGAACAGATTGGTGACCATAAAGTCTTCCTTTTCTTTTTTTTCTTTTCTTCTTACGGCTTTCAACTTATTCATTTAAAATCACCAAAACTATGCTCCTAGTCTGAAGAGATGGAAGGTTCCTTTTGCAACAATTGACATTATCGGACAAGATAAGCTAAGATAAGATAAGATAAAATATTCCTTTATTCGTCTCACAGTGGGAAACTAGCAGTGTTACAGCAGCAAAGTGGAAAGCAACAACAGAGGCATAAAATCTAAAGAGGCATAACAAAATATAGGAGCAATATAAACAATGGAAATAAGAGAAAGTATTAACAGTACATTATAACATATCATAGCTTGCTATAGGAAGCTAAGCACCAAGTTTCTAGTCGGGGTGTGCGGATTTGTTGAAGGCCTTAAACTCTAAGTGTATTCTGGAAAATAGTTGTCCAAATGTGCGTACGAATAATGAATAATCTATAAATGACTAAAAATGCAAAACAAGAATGGATAAAAGTGTAAATCCAAAAAGGTATGTAAATTTTTTTTTTTAAATTAAATGAAAAGAAAGAAAAATAACTATTTCGATCAGCTCCATCCCTTAAGGGTCTGTAATCTTCACTCACTATATCTAGACTGCCCAGGGGTATCCAGAGACAAATTTGACAGCTCCAATGACTTTAGAGGTTTCACAATGGTTGCTACTTGACAACATTCACATTTTTAACAATGGTAAAATATTCAAATATGAATTATAAAAAGATAGTGAATGTGAGAGGGCCCAACTAGTGCTTTGCTTTGGCTCTCACTTAATCTCTGGAAGTGAATTCAAGGGGATGGGGGTACCTGTCTTTAAGGTGCCTTTGATCAGTATATGTAGAGGGAGTACATCAACTAAAATTAAGAATTATCCAAAGTCTGTTGCATGTGAATACACACTTCCAGTGAACAAGTTGGAATATTTTGTGTATGGTGTTGTTATGAATCCATATTCAAAAAATCTGACCAGGGAGTGATAAAGGTGGCCTTTCATCATGTAACAAATTAAAACCATTTCCTATTTTGCTCTTAAAATTTAGAGCATGTTTTATTATGATTATTAATGTTTAGTTTGTCATCTCAGCAGAGTGTCCTTGAGAGTGAGACTGGCACTATAAAATGCTTGTTGATTCTTGCTATTTTATTTGGACTTTTGAGGCCTCTTTTCCATGTCATGATTAGTCCTCATGGTGGAGGGGTGGACATAGACTTCAATAGATGCCCATTCCTGATGCCCTGCCGTGGGTTTGAACCCACACCATAATCCTATTTTGCTGCAAAGCAAAATAGGATTTTTGTATAGTAACAATATCTGGATATCGTACCTAATGTATAATAGTTATATTAGCCTTGTAAAAGAACCACAGATTGGAAGCTTCGAGATTCCCTCCAACAAGCGTCACGCCCTAGTTGGGTGCTGTTAGGAATCTGAGTGCAGGTACATCATCTACAATTACATCCCAGTATCTGACAAAGGAAGTGTCCACTCCCTCCCTTTTTTCAAGTGCCGGTCATGTCACTGTGTACATCTCTCAACGCTCGGCAAGCTTTCAAAGTTCCCTGCGTTCCCGTGATTATCAGACTTCATCGCAAACACATCTTTTTAGTCGGGGGGGGGTTAAGAGTAGATGCGTACATACATGACATTTTAGGCCATTCCATGGACCTGAGTCATCGCATAAACAACTCCTACACCGTGTCAGGGAAATATTTATCTTTCCTCATAGAACTCGTTGAGATAGTGTCAACACTGCTGAGAGACACAATTAGATTTGTGGAGGGAAAACCAAGGGTACTCATGAGAATGCAAGTGTATGAAATAAGGCAAGCTAAGAATAGTTATGGAGATGTGTGGGATTACCGATACTTGTAGAAAACACGGATGAAAGATGAACGATTCCATGATGACGTGAACGGTTATTAAACTTAACTGCTCTTTAAGTGTGCTACTTCATATTACGATGTCTTTACTTGGTCTTTATGACATGATGGTGGCTGCCCACAGCAAAGTTTGTAATGCCGTTAAACTGACAGCCTTAACAGTGAAAAATAAAATCTTAACCATGTGTGCTAAAGTGTGTTCTCTCTCTTTTTTTCTCTTCTTCCCTCAGTAACCACAACACCATCTCCAGGCTCAGGCCACGCCAGAAGATGCAACGACTCAGAGAAGAGCTACTGTGTGAATGGCGGCGACTGTTATTACATACAGGATATAAATCAGTACTCCTGCAAGTGAGTTCTCTTTTATACCTTAATTTCATTTTCCTTTTTTTTTTTTTTATTTTCCGCACAGCATACAGAATATTAATCTGTTGTCTCCTTTTGGTCGTTGGGCTCTCTCTCGTCATCTCCCCTTCGGGGATGATTCATGCCACGATGGCGATGCTTTTGAGAGGTTGTAACCCTAACTTCTGATATACCCTCCAATATCCTGACCGCGGTCACATATCCTGCTGTTTATTTTCCTGAAAGCACTTTAACGTTTTCTTCTCTCTTACAGCAACAGCGGTGCATCAAATGAGAATGTTGCCAGCATTTCTAGCTACCCACCTGTTGTACTTGTTTTCTGTGTATTTTAGTCCTGATAATGAGAGGAGATGGTGGCGTGTTCATCCTTTTAAGTCATGTTTAGTGTACAGGAAGGCTGCACATTAAAAGCCTTTTCAAAATGTCATGAGTCACTGGTTTAGTGGAGAGCAAATATTTATGCCTGTTAGGGGCCCCCAATGAGGTAAATAGAGTGACTGCTTACATTTAGCTTCCTTAGTAAGGGAGGTTGGGGTTCATATCTCCGGTGTCCTGGAAAAACCTTGCATCACGGCCTAACTAGAACAGCCTCTTATTATTCTTTAAGTACATTTTTTTGTCATTTTTATGTTGCTTTGGCTTAAACCCAGGAAAGCAAAACATGTTTCACACTCGGGAAACTAAATCATTGATGAGTTATAGTTTAAGAAAAGAAAACACTGAGATCTTTGCAGGACACTTTCAACATGAATCAAGCTACCAACTAACATCTAGGCTCGCTGGTCAAATCTCATGGCTACATAAAAATATGAGCTAACTGGCTCTCGTATCAAATAATCTTAAACAAGGCTAATCCATGAGCCATGATTCCAACAAATGCTTTGAATCGGCAATTAAAAGTATATTTTACTGCAGTGCAGATTTTATTTTCTTTGGACCAGATGCTATTAGGGGGTTGATTCATTTGGTGTTCATGTACTCTTCTCATTTATAACATGAGGGGCCACATGTTGGAGAAGACGATTATGTGAGAAATGTGTGTGGCTATGATAATAAGCACATTTATGTTAATCCATGAAACATCATGGAGATGTGACGGTACACCATTAGCCCAGCCCATAGCCTGGCCGCACAGTATATAGAACATGTACGTTGGCTTAGCCTTGCCTACAGAAGACGATGATGAGGACATGGCTGCAACAGCCATTCCACAAGCTGTGTACAAATTGGAGGGGGAAATAATTAAATTGCTGCAGCTAATTCACTCATGGATGGGGCATGGGTCCAGAATAGTTGGATAATGGAGTGAAGGCCTGCAGGGATATGTTGCCCAAAAGCCATTTCATTCAATATAGGCCAGACTTCAGTGGGTATTACTCACTGGTTGAACAAGTCCTGCAAACAGCTAACCCTATTTTTATGTCCTGCTCTTTTCTGAAATATAAAGTTCGTTGTGAATAACGATAAGTTAGAATACCACAACATGGCATGTTTTGTAATATCAACCAGTTTGGGGATGAAAAATAACACAATGTAGACTGTACAGAGCAACAGATGACAAAATTGGTAAACGAAAACACAGTTTCCTATTATTCCCTTTAGACATACTACGTCAGCTGACCAGCTACTGTCATGTAGTCAAACAATATTATTTACACCATGTTTTTTTTCAAGTTACTTAATTTAGTTAACCATAGAAAAATGGAATCTATTGAATATATATTCTTTCATTAGGCAAAATATGGGGAAACATCCCCACAGGTCCCCACTGCATCGCAGGGCTTGAGCAGTTAGGGGCTCAGTGTTTTGCTCAAGGACACTTTGGAAGGCTTTCTGCAGGGGCCGGGGCTTAAACCACCAATCTTCCAGTTACTAGACGGCCGCTCTACCCCCTAAGCTATGGCACCGCTTAAAATCAGATCACCATGAAGAATTAGGTTTCATGCAAAGACTAATACTCATGCAAAGACCAATAAATAAAAGTGCAGCCATTAAGCAGTGCCTCCCCAAAATACAACTTGCATATCACAGGACATCTTTTTAAGGTTTGCTCAGTTGGTGCAACAAACTTATGTACTAACGTCTTGATACAAGCTCAATAATCCAGGTATGGAGATCACAAACAAGAGGTGAATCAGTTCAACTGGACCAGAAGTTTATAAGGGGGGAATGTTTGTTTTCAGCTCAGACTGAAGAAGTCACCTGGCGAGTGACGAAACGTTTCTAAATAAACTTCTGATCCAGTTGAACCGATTCACCTCTTGTTTGTGATGATGTACTAACATTTCAACACTCAATCAATAAACAAAGAAAGGTTCTATAAGATTTACAGAAACAGTTTTCAAGAGCATTTATCATGTCGCCCAAGGGAATGAAATATATTTTGGGTTTTTCTTCTACTGTTTGTAGTTGACGAGGTTATATGGAAAATTTATTTCATAATACCAAGGATAATTTCCACTAAGGTGAAATCGAGTGGCCACTTTTGTCAAATATTGAAAGATCACTAATTCAATTCATAATGATATGCTGGATATACCAACACCCATATTTACTTTTTTTGGTGACAGCATATTTCTTTTTCATCTTTCTGCCAGGGTGTCCTTCACCTAGTTGGTGCTATTCCCTGGTTTAACACATCACTCAGTATAAGTAATTTAACAGTAAATATTGTAAAACTCCTGGGAGAGGTTGTGTACTTCTCATAAATCACAACCACTGACCTTTTCCAGATTGATGCTGTGGCTCGGAGTGACAAAGGAGAATGTTGGTACCCTGAACAGACCAATCATACATCCAAAAGTGATTGTATGGAGGTCAAAGTACAAGTTAGGAGGAGACGAGGAGGCCAGTATTTGAGACAGAGAACTGGAAAGTAGGCTCGGAGAGGTTTTACATCAATTTTGTCTTATCATAGATTGATCAGAGATGGGCCACTCACCCTCCCCCAAGGTGTCAGCATTAATTTAATCCCATTTTCTTCAATTTATGTCGGTGCCAATTCAGATGACCTGTATGCTGCAGTAAACTAATGCGAGTTCTTGGAAGTAGCCTATGTAGTAGGTGCCTTGGCCATTTTTACCTGTCATCACCTCAGCCAAGAGTAATTCCCGTATCAGCTGTGACCACTTGGAATGAGACCTAAACCCAAAATATTAGCAATATTCATCATTTCCTGTAATTTTTTTTTTCACAACACTCCTCTGCTCCTTCCCAGATGTCCGGATGGATACTTCGGCCCACGATGTTTAAAGACCGAGCCACTGCGGGTGTACATGCCCAATCCTTTCAAAAGTATGTTCACTTGATACTAGCAGCTGAGAACAGAGAAACAGTTGTCAGTGGATTACCTCTGTGGACTCCTCTGCTGCACACCCCCCCCCCCCCCCCACCCTTCTTTTTTTTTTTTTTTTTTTTTTCCTCTCTCTCTCCCT
>OMLC01052688.1:29479-41489 GCA_900302585.1 Regalecus glesne
CCCCGCTACAGTTCTTTCTTCTTCTGATTTTCTTTCTCCTTCTCAGGTCTACGCACACAAAGAGCTGTGCTCTACATATTGTACACAGTGGTGTCATCCATGGGATCACTCCGCTTCATCTGTCTGTAGTTGAACTGTTGTTCTAATTCAGTTTTTTTCTGTGCTTCTCTCTCTGTCTCTCACTCTTTCTTCACCCGTTTTCTGTGCATATTCTCATGTCATTTTCCCTTCACCTTTGCTCTTTCTCTTCCTGTTCTCTCTCTTTCCCACTCATCCACCACTTCTTCCTCCTATTTTCGTGGCTTTGTTTCTTTCCATCAGGTGTCCAAATGACTTTACTGGTGATCGCTGTCAAACCTACGTTATGGCCAGTTTCTACCGTATGTCAATTTCCTCTTCCGTCACTGTTTTTAGACTGTCCCTCTGTCATGCATGCTGAATGTGGAGTGAGTACATTGATTATCTTGCTGATCCGTAATAGTTATCTCGTCCCTGTGTGATGAGTCAGTCACAAGTCAGCATACAACGTTAGCCAATTACACAGTATTCACTTGCTAACAATGCATGTCATACCGTTTGCTTTTTAACTCAGTTTTTTGCATGATAAATTCTTGGAATGAAGATTTACTAGCTATCTAACTATGGGAAGCTGAATTAGTTACTTTATGGAACAAAACATGTATTAGTTGAACTGCATGTGACAACACAGTCTAATCCAGTAAGCCTTGTCAATATCTAACCTTCCAACACAATAATGATGCTTGTTCATATAATCAGGTGCAAAAATAAAACATATACAGTGAAGTTCTAATCCAAGGATAGAAGCTAAACTTCATATAAAGTTCAAATATTCATAAGAATATTTCATTTCTTTTGTGGAACACTCCCTGAACTAATTAACACTTTTTAGGACGTTTAGAAATGCCTTGTAGAGGAAATGTCAGCTGAAACTGAAAACAAAAACAAAAAACAATTAGGTTTTATCTATTCATCTATGCATTAGCCTACTTGTGTATATATTTCTTCCTTCACTCATTTATCAACTAGACTGGATTGCCCTACAGTATGACACGCCCGTGAGTGTTCAGTTAAGAAATTGTGGTTTATCTAATGCTTGTGTTACACCCATGTAAACATTATCCCATTTGACTTTAAATTTGTACTAATTAGGGATCTTCTGGAGGTGAAGTGCATAGACCATTTCCTCCTTTACCGTTAGTACTAATCATTGTATTGTCAGCAGTTAAATTGAAACATACTAGCAAACACATGGCATCGATTCATGATATTTATCCCAGCACAGTAAATGTATTGGCTTTCTCACTGCCCCAATGGATGATTAAAAACTTTCCGGTAGATGACAACCAGGCTCTGGCTGCTTGCTTAGTCACTCATTGTTTTTAGCACATATAATAATCTACAAATTGTAATGCTTTTTATTGCGACACACACAGCTACTGTAGAAGCAGCACATGGTTTCAGAGTTAGACACTAACTCTTCTCATGGATGTCCTTTAGCAAAGTTTGTGTGCCACACTAAAGTGCATTGTCAAATAGCTTCACTAGCCTGGGGTAAGAGATTTCAACCCTGCACCGCTACACGTTGGCTGCATCAGCACACACGTCCATCACCTGCCGAATTATATCCCGATTAGTGGACAGATTTTACTTTTAAGGTTTTTCTTTGCTAAATGGTTAATATGAATAAGAATGATGTTTCAGGACTCGGTGTCATCGACTCTGTGTCATTACGGTCTTTTTGTTGAGCTTCGGTATCACTCATTCACCCTTGGTAAGAATTATCTTTTGCAGCAGAAAAGTGTGGTGAATGTTTAGCTGACAACAGCTTACAACATAAAAAAATAATGATGATTTCATCTAGCTAGGAGTCTTTTACAGAAAACTTACACAAGCCAATCAACTTGTTTTTAATAAGCATCATTCAATGACCTGGGAGTTACTGTCCTGGTTATATCCACTCAAGTTAGCCCCTCTATCTTGTCCCCAATTCATATTGGACACTTTTTACATCATGGACTATAGTATGTGTAACTCTAACATCATTGTTATTTATCGATTTATTGTTTTGGCATTCTTGATTTTCCATATAACTACCAGACAGTGGGCTATTAATTTCATCCCCTGCATGGACAGAACAAAGTTCTCGTATTTCTAGGTTGGTTCATTTTCCAGACATTTTTTTTTAGATATGCTCTTACTTTTTACTGGTTTTCAAATAAATCTCTTGTTTTGGACAGACACATTCCAACATGATTGATCATAAACTCAGAGTCAACCTGCACATCACTAAATCAAGTTAAACAATATTGAAATACAGCTTTGGACTGATGGGAGTCATCTGGATGAGAGGGCTCACAAATGATCTGATCTGGGCTTATCCGAGGTCAGATTGATGTAAAAATATATACATTTTGTCAGGACTTTAAAAAAGCAAACGAAGTTCAATTACAGTGGCTTTGACGGATTCTGTCCAGTTCGTCACACACAAGGGCATGTTTGAAAGTCTATGTAATACATACGAGGGCATGTCTGAAGTGTAAGTGAAGATAAAAGTGAACATGCCTCTCGCTGTCTGCAAACCCCCCTTGAGTAGCTGACAATGTTTGTCATCTGTTGGTAGAGACAATGTGAAAAAACACCCCATCTTAACAAGCAATTTCATCTCACATTAAGTCATAATGTGCTGTGCTGAAATTACGCATTTTTTGGCAGAGTAGACAGTTGTGCGTGGGAGCTCTATCTCTACACCCACGACTTTTTTTCCAGATTCTCTTCAACCTCAGTGCAGCTGTGCAAATGTATTTCCTTTCAAGAAGACCGTTGATTTCCAGCTCTCCAGCCACATCAGTGTAGACAAGTATTTTATTACCCCTGTTATGTGTACGGACATTCAGAAGGATCAGCTGATTGTCTTTGGTAGACCACATAGGATTGGGGACTTGGACTCTTAAAAATCAGAGAACCTTAATCCAATCAGTGCTGCTTCCAGTATGGCTTAATATCTCACATACTCTACACTCTAAGAGGGGAAAATTAATCTATCGTTATATAAAACAATAATCTTCAACCAAGCCTCTGTGTGCCTGTGAAAGTTATCACCTAGGCATTAAAATGCTGGGGAGATATTTAAATCATCTCTGCGGCTACGTCTTATCCTGGTATAAGATCCTCCATGTGAAATGGTTGCAGAGACATCCCTGTGCTGTGTTTTCATCAAGATGGCCAGTAGCCTGTCTATCAGAGCTTCACCAGTCAGGTCGCTGACAGCTACAGCCTTGCTGCAAATAGTATAGAGATGCTTATACTGTGCAAAAACAATGAGATGCTTCATTGTTATGTATGAATAGCTTCTTGAGTTAAAATCAACTCAAAGGTTTTTATTGTTGTCGAAAGCTACGGTGACCGGTACGGAAAGTCAAAAGGCCAAACTAACACAACACAAAAATGCCAATTTGAATTATATTGCCAAATCATGAAATACCACATGCCTATCCAACCACAACAGCTTCTTAAGTAGTTGAATTTTGCTTTCTTTTGTGGAAAGTGAAAAAAGTAAAGCATTTTAATAAATGCACAGAACTTTACTTCAACAGACGCAAACATATTCACACACATGCACACATATGCATGCACATACACACACACACGAGTGGGTATACATTCACATTCATGTGCAGAGAGAAAAGCCTTGTCGATTCTTTAAAATAAAATGTTGGTGTCCCCACCTCCTTAAAGGGTGTCTCCCATCCTCAGGAGATGCCAAAGAGAACAGGATGGCTTTAGCTCATCGGCAATAAGGGCTTGGCTTAACATGAGCATGTTGTCATAACAACAGCTGGGATTTGCTGCAACCCAAGTAAAGCAAATGAGCTGCCAGAGATTTGGACTCAGCTGGTCAGTGCAGCCTCCCTATGGCTTCACTTTCCCATGATCTATAGAAACAAAGTCCAAGTCTTGCAATTGTGATCATGATTCTTCAAATACTGTACAGACACATAGCTCTTAATAGGTGCAGACCAATAATTTGCATTTTGACTTCCGAACAGAGTTAAAATACCTATCAATGAAGCAGAGTAGCAGTCTCAGCAAATTTTCACCATAGCAATGCTGTGCATCTGCAAGTAGTCACACTTGTTCTGTATCCTACGACTTGATATATATTCAAATAGCATGCAGATACTGCAAGGCTTGTCTTAAAAAGGCACACTGGAAAAATATTATCAGTCAAGAACAGAACTACCAGCTCTCTAGGAAAACTAAACATTGGACTGTGTTGAGACGTACAGTAGACACAAATATGACACAGTAGAAAACCTATAAATAATACTGGACTGATTTAAGTTTTACCTGTACAAGCTTATTAACCGAATGATTAATCTAAACTGACATTAAATAATCTCACCCTCTACTCATGATCAGAGACATGTTGTATGTGTTTGTTGAAAGTAGTAGTTGTGCATTCAGCTGTTAAATATAGTGCTGCATGTGGTTTTCTACGTTCTTGATTGAGGTGCTTGTTGGATGTCGTATTACTGATTAGGTCACTCTTAATTACTGACCCATCATTTAAAGTGTTTGTCATCTCGGGTGCAAAAATGCCTATTTTATTCATGTGTTCGACTGAATGTTGGAAGGTGTCCCTCTCTTAATCTGTTCTTTTGTTTCTCTTTTTCTTCCAACTGTCAACCCTCTGCAATGGCAGAGCATCTTGGGATTGAATTTATGGGTATGGAATAATCCATTTTGATTCTCAGTCTAAACTTAGCAACTAAATAGATATCGTGCATTTTGACATGCTCCCATTCCCGTGTATGGACTGTAAAACCAACTAGTTCCTCGATTAACCAGTCATTCCATTAGTCAATCATCAGTCAACTCATTCGGCGGAAAAACTGTCTTGATGTTGTCGATGTAACTGACCCTCCATTAAATATTATTAACATGGACGCCTTTACCTGCAGCTCTCATACTGTAAAAGCAGAACCATTTTTTGATTTAATCATTTGGATTGAATTGCAAGACATTCTATTCTTCCAGTACTTTTTCAAAAACACTTTGTCCCATAACATAATTCTGCAAAGTGAGGTACCATACTCAAATTATATTCACATATTCTAGGCTATTTTAGGAACAGTCACACAGTCGATGGCTGGATTATCGATGATTCATGAGCTGCAGGATGAGTGCTGCAAACAGGACACTTATTATTTCTGTCTCACCCACTTCAGTATAGTTTGCTTACAGTAGGTCTGGTTTTGTGTTCTTATCCCATCCTAATTGTACCCTCTATCAAACACTGTAACTGGCACGCTGACTTTATAACTTTATTCCAAAACTATAGTTACTGAACTCCTTCTCACCCTCTTCAACTCCCAATTCTATTTTCTCTAAGCATTCATCAATCCAATCTACTCAATCTTACGCCTTTCGTGTCTAATGCTTCTTTTGAAATGTCTGTTTTCGCTCTTTATTTATCTGTGACCTTGCCCCATCCTTCTTGCATCCTTCCATATCTTTGCTATGGTGAACTGTAGCTTAGAAGTGTGTATAAATAGATCATTGTGTTCCTGGCTTGATTTATACTTTAAGGAGTGGATGCTGCTGTATGAGCATGCCATGCTATATTTAGAACATACGGTCAAATTTTCTTCCTCCATCTCTCTCCTCTATTCCTTTGTTCGTCCTTGATTTGTGACACCTTTCCCAGAAAAGTGCTTTTAAATTAAAAGCAGTCTGAGTTGATGAGACTGCATATTTGATAGAACCTGTATCTTGTCAAATAGAATGAGGCTGTTCCTATTTAGAAGAATATTTTTGTACCATGAGGCTCAAATATACCCTCCTCTTCATCACTAACTAACATCAAATGTTGGTGGGTTACTACCCAGTTTGCTGCTAAAAATAAACAGGCTATAGTGATTTATTCATGGCCTCAGAGGTTGACTGACATTGGCATACAGATATAAGATGGCTGCTGGAAAATGAAGGGAAAAACTGAAATGCAACGTCAGATGGTAGATATACACATGTGATTCAGTTTTATTACATTACTTATCAATGACCACAGCTACCTATTTGCTATGTCATTCTCCAAAAGAATTGAAAAGCAAAAAGTAAATAAAATAAGTAAATGTTTTTTTGACTCTTCCTCTGGCTCACACAAGCACTTCTTTGGAAAAGGAAAAAAAGGCTTATAACATCAACCAACATTTTTCCATCATCTGTTTTATCATGCTATTGTATTATATTTATGTGTACTTTATAAGTGTCCTATTGAGTGCCCTAAATATGATCCCACAACTGTGGCTCTGGTAATGGGAATGCCAGAACAGATAAAGACAACTGGACAGTAAATAAAAAGAATGAATATTAATCGCATTTAACCTGATATATTTACCAGATAGATACCACTGAAATAAAAGAATTAAATTTTTAAAAATATTTTAGAAAAATATTTTGATTCTAAGGGAACCCTCATGTTCCTTATCCATGGTAGATGGATGTATTAGATTTTGAACATATATTTTCCATTCTCACAAAACTCAATGGTTTGGCAATGAAATATTCAATAGCTACACGTTTCGACCATTTAACTACCACCTACAAATTTTACCTTGCAAGATGTAGCCTCCCATATATTACCGTAGCATGTGGAGCAAGAGCATCTGTTATATTGCCAATCATAAGAGAGATGTGAATGACTAGACTTGTCAGGTAGGCAGGATGAAGCTTCCCACAACCATGGATATGGTAGGAAGAATTGTATATGCACTGTGCAAATGTGACAACTCACACCTTCCAGAGACTGATGGGTATTTTTCCCTGTTTTTATTTCATGTTGGTGTGGGTGTGATGTTGACAGAGGCAGAAGAGCTCTATCAAAAAAGAGTCCTGACAATCACGGGTATTTGCGTGGCTCTGTTGGTGGTGGGCATCGTGTGTGTGGTGGCCTACTGTAAAACCAAGTAAGTCATCCTGAGAGATGGATTTATGCTGCAATTGGGGAAACTCATTTCTCATTTCATTTCAAACTCCTGATACTACCTGCATCATGATAATGAGAAGATGACATGAGATTTTGTTTACAGGAAGCAAAGAAGGATGCACAATCATCTGAGACAGAACATGTGTCCAGAACACCCCAATCGAAACCTTGCTAATGGACCCAATCACCCCGGACCAGGCCCAGAGGAAATCCCCATGGTAGATGTGAGTTTTGTTATACATAGCAAACTACATTTTACCAAATCTTGTATATTACACACACATGCACAGTGGGCTCCCAGCATTTAGTATATGCAAGCAAACCTCTGTGCAGTTCTCTGACCTTTTACCATCTGCTGATTCCATTTTTCTGTTGCAGTACATATCAAAGAATGTCCCTGCAACTGAACGGGTCATACGGCCCTCAACAGATGCCTCTTTCCCGGGCAGCCATGCCTCTTCCAGATCTCACAACTCTTCCACGCGAGCCCATTCATCTACTAACAGGTAAACCTCAAAACATCAGACATACTAGGGGAAACCACAGGACTGTCGTTGAATACAAGGACAGAATCTCACTCAACATGCCCAAAAACTGGCTCTCCTCTTTGAATCTCATGTCTGCCCCCAACTGGCCTGGGATTTTATCCCACCAAAGCCTTTTCTTCTATGTCCACATTCCTCTGTATCCTCTTTTCCCTTAACTTTGTCTAAAAAAGAGGAAGAAAGAATTAAATTTCAAAGGGTGATCCTACCCTGTTTTTTCTACTTTTATAATCATGGTCACAAAAATGTGATTGGGTCTGTGTTTTAACGCCTTTCTTATTTGTCAGACATGAGGAGCGGACATGGAGCTTGGAACATTCGGACAGTATCCTCTCTGACTCGCCTGGGATGATGTCATCTTCTGTGGGGACCAGTAAATGCAGCAGCCCTGCTTGCATGGAGGCAAGGGCCAGGCGCGCAGCACACTGCGGTTTTTCTGACTCCCATCGGCCAGGCCTCCAGTATGGCGACTCCTTTGACTCACTTGGAGACTCCCCACACAGTGACAGGTGGGGATAAGAATAAAACCTATGAGGGTATGGCATGGGTTTCTACGAAATATTTTTACATGCCTCCTTTTTTTCTGCTGGTCCTCTGTCAGCCTCAGGGGAGTCCGAGTACTTTGAAGGGCTCAGAGAAAAATGATACAAAGCAGGCATGAGAGAGGGGTCCGTTTTATACGCGTCACAACTGAAAAATCTAAAGCTTGCAAAAGTATAAGCAACAGTGCTTTTTTCCCGTTATAATTTTCTTTTGGGAAAATTCATCAATATATGTAATATAAAATACTGCCATTGTATTTTTGTACTATACTTCTCTCTGGCTAGTAAGTCAATAGGTCAGTGATTTTTCTAACTTTCAGCATACAACTTAGCATGACATATCTTTGATCATTATTTAAAATTCAAACACTGCCTCGCATTTGATTTTATCCGTCTATCCATCATCGAGTCGGGTCATGGTGCCATGCTGGAGCCTATTCATTGCTCATTGGGCAAAAGGTGGGGAAACATTCCAGACAGGTCACAACTTCATCTCAGAGCAGGCTTGGATGTTTAAGGTCAAATGCCCTTTCTGATGCCCGCAGTGGGTTCGAAAACCCAGCCTCTGGCTTATTAGTTCCCAAAGTGCACACTCTACCACTGAGCTACTATGATTAGATCAAAAACTTGAAATTAAATAAATGGGTTTTGAGTGGCACTTAGAAATATCCACATTTGTGATAATAAAACTATGGTTATTTGAAGGCAGGGAATGACTGGAGCTTTTGGTATTCTTACAAGCATCTACCAGTATTTTAAGTTCCCATATGAAGATACCCAAAAAGAAATCACACCTAAGTCATAAATATTACATGCGGGTGCATGTTTACACTAGTTTGGTTTAGAACTACAACAAGCCTATTCAGGGCTTCACATGGGCCTTCCTTCCACTGGTGCACTTATGCACACCAGATTATACTTTAACCATATATGCCATTTTTAGCAAGGCCTCTTTCTTCAATGGAAGGTACAATCTAAGTACAACTAAGACTTGTACAATAGCCTGTAAGAAAAGTGGGTTGTATGGCTATGAGTCAATTCAACATGTTTCCCATTTGTTCCTTTCTACTCCAGAGGGTAAAACCCTTTAAAAATACTCTTCAAAGCAGACATCTTCACAACATGGATATTGCTCATTACTCATGAAATGGCCTTTCTTTTACATGCGGAAACTGTGAGCTTTTGTAAACCCATTTGTTTCATAGGGTTTAGTTATAATCTCTGAGCAACGGCAACAGGAAGCTTGGAGTACTTTGCCTTAAGCATGGCTTGTCAAGGCAAACAAGACAATCAAACACAACACTAATGTGCTTATTTTAATAATTAAATAGTGAAAACTGCATTATTTATTCATTCAGTATTAGTAATGTCATAGCGCAGCAGGTGACCCCAGGTTGGTGGTCGGTACAGTAGGGTTAAACCGACTGCTTTGGTTAATCACTTAGTATTTTGGCAGTCTCACAGCACATAATATTCAGGCCAACAGAATTCCAACATAATGTATGTCAACATGAGTTCCAGTGAGAGAAAGACAAGTTCATGCACTAGCCTTGAATAATGTGCACCTTTCATAAACTCTGCAACTCAGAGGTCACTCCCCCTGCGACTTTCCATCTCCCCAATAGCCCCTCCTGAATAGGCAACGGGGTGCTTATTTGGCTCAATAATAGGAACGGATGTGCCTCCTGTTGATCAAAAAGTTCCTATATAAAGGTCAGGATATATGTCACTCACTATATCCTTGGGCATACATCAAGACATCAGGATATACATGCTGGAACTTTTGACTGCAACAATGTTCCTCCTAACCTCTCACTCATATCAATGCATGCCACTATAAAAAGTGCAACTCTCCCATAATAGTTAAAAAAAACGTCTACACACACCTGTTAGAATGGCGGGTTTCTGTGATGTAAAAAAGGAAACCAAGATAAATCATGTCAGTACTTTCTTCACTTTTAATGTGAAATTTAAACCTATAATTTATTCCTTTTTTCCTCAGAAAAAAAATTAGGTGAAAAAACAAAACAAAATGGTTAACAACCTGGTTGCACAAATGTACAAACCTTTTCATATTTGGGGAGTGGCTGTGTTCAGAATTCACATTCAAACTTATGTAAAGTAGTAGTATACTCCTGCTATCAATTAAAGTGATTTTGGTTAACCCTAAATAAAGTTAAGTTGTTCCTGTAGGATTTTCCTAACATCTTCTTGGTTGCACCCGACTTGCAAAGCCCATGGCAAAGAGCTTACAACGCATCAACAAGATGTCATTGTTGAAAAGCATCAAATTGGAGAGGGTAAAAGAGAATTTCCAAAGCATTAGATATACCATGGAACACAATGAAGACAATCAGCAACAAGTGGAAAACATATGCCACAATAGTAATATTATCAAGAATAAAAAAAATTAAAATAAATAAATAAAAATGATTCCCTTATCAGTCCTGCAAGGGGAAATTTGGATTTCTCTGCATTTTTGACCCATCCTATTATATAGGAGCAGTGAGCTGCTAACATATGGCGCTCGAGGAGCAGCTAGGGGTTAAGTGTCTTGCTCAAGGACACCTCGACATGCTATATGCAGGACCGGGGATCGAACCTGCAACCTTCTGATTGCCAGAGGACCGCTATACTCACTGAGCTATGCCGCCCCAGGATGTCCCTTAGGATATCCCTTCAAAACTAATGAAAAGACAAGGAGAAAATTAGTAAGGGGGAAGCTGCGGGGATTTCTGGAAAGTTCAGGTTGCTTCCTACTTGTGATAAATATCTCCCATAGTCTTCATATATCTGGGTAAAGAGGTTGGGTGAATGGGAGCCTTTTTACCACCACCCCCCCACACCCACACATCTAAGCCTGGCTAAATTGTGCAAATATATACACCCAGGCTCCCAAAACCATGTGGAAAAATGTGTTATGTCTGATAAAACCAATATTTGGCACACAACAAGACATCACCAAAATTACACCGTACCCCAAAGTGATGAAGCATGGTGGTGGCACCATAACCCTTAGGGGCTATGTTTCTTCAGTCAGATCTGGGGCTTTAGTCAAGATGGAGGGAATCATGAATAGTTCCAAATACCAATCAGTTTTGGTGCAAAACATTCAAGTGACTGTGAGAAGGAATAAGATGAAAAGTAATTTCACCTTTCAGCACAACACCCCAAAGCATACATCAACAAAGGAACAGTTTCACCAAAACAACATGAGTGTTATGGAAAGGCCCAGCCAGACCCAAGACCTGAATACAACTGAAAACCTGTGGAGTAACCTGAAGAGGGCTGTGCATAGATGCCCTTGCAATCTAACAGATCTTGAAAGTATTTGGAGGAGAGTGGGAGAACATTGCCAAGTCAAGATGTGGCAAGTTGCAAGACACTTACCCCAAAATACTGAGTGCTGTAATACGATCAGAAGTTGCCCCAACAAAGTATTAGTTTAGGGATGACCTAACAGCCAGCATATTAAAAAAAATACTTATTTTTCCCCTAAAACCTTTGTTTTTTTAACTTTATTTTTATAGGTTACAATTTCCCATTAAAGGTGGAAAAAGTTGACATGATTAATCTTGGTTTCATTTTCTTTTCATATCATTTAATTCAGCCATTTTAACAGGGGTGTAAAGAACCTTTATATCTACTGTATATTTAAATTTTCAAGAAAAGGACAGGACTTCCCATGATACAAGAGCATGTCCTATGATAATCCAATAATCCAGGACTGCATGATGTGTCTTAACTGAAAGGGAGCAATGATTTTAAAGTGCCTGCTCAAATCAGAACCAAATACTAACAAAACCCAATTTAAGTCCAGAAAGGCTGGTTTTCCACAGCATTTTACCACAAACTAAATAAAACCAGGTGAAATATGTGCCCTAATTAAATGTACGTTCATATACAGGCGGGGGGGG
>OMLC01052688.1:41509-55606 GCA_900302585.1 Regalecus glesne
GGGGGAATTCACCAAATGTCCTCATTAGAATGAGATAGAGGCAGTAAAGAAGATTTGCAGTCCCAGGTGCTGTTTTTATTTCAGTAAGGAACTTTTCAGTTGTGCAGAGATTTGGCCATCTGAACCAGCCGCCAGGAGCTTAAGGGGAAGGTGTATACTGGTTGCTATGTAATAAAAATGTTACTAATAGAATGTCATCAGACTTTGCTGTTAGCTGGACATATTTCCTTAATAAGACAGGCGCAAACATGAATGAGTGGGATGTTATCCAGCTTGTTGGGAAGCTCTTTCTAGTAATTCTTTACAGTCCCTTTTCAGTCTTTCGTATGAATTCTCTCATGTCGGATTGAAAAGTTAGGTGTAAAGATTACACAAAATAGGTGAATTGGTTCAACTGGATATGAATTTTTATTCAGAAATGGTTCCTCACTCATTTCTGAACAAAACCTATTTTCCAGTTGAAACGATTCGTCTTTTTGTGATTCCCTTTACCAGATGGGAGTATGAGTATGCATTAAGACATTAAATGTAAAGGGAAATGTGTAGCAAGCTGACTGATACAGTATCATTCAACTCAAAATCCAGAATGGAGTTAAATTTGTTTAGAAGGACAGATTAATATGTATATCATAGGTGCCCAGATATTGTGGATTGCAAGAAGTACTGGACATTTTTGGTTCATCAATGGATTTCTGCATCATTTACATCATTTTCCAGATGGCGCTGTTGTTCCTTTCCACTGCACCAAAGTCTGTGTCATATTAATCTCATTAAGATTTGACAAAAAGACAAACATTCACGGTTCCCAAACATCCTGGAAAACTTGGACATTCACAGATTAGTTTTCCAGTTATAGAAAACACCTGGAATATAATAAAATTGAACAAACGTCTCAGAAATATGCAAGATGTGTCAGAGACGTGCAACTCAATAGGTTCTACCATAACCATGTCTTTTCCTGACTTTATCCAACCTGTCTTCTCTCCCTTTGCTATTTCATCTCTTTACCTTATCTGTACTGTAGGTATGTGTCAGCCCTGACGACACCAGCCCGCCTCTCACCAGTGGATTTCCATTACTCACTGCCCCCGCAGGTGCCTACTTTCCAGATCACTTCCCCCAATGCCAGCCATGCTATGTCTCTTCCCCCCGCTGTCCATAACCCCTACCCCCTAGAGGACGACCAGCCTCTGCTGCGCCGCTACCAGGTGCCGCTGCACGACGCCCAGTGCCAGGAGCCCTACCGGCAGCAACGCCGCACCTATCTCAATGAGAGCAGGGGCAGCCTGCCGTCCAGCCCCTACCGGCTGGCTGAGGATGAGGACTATGAGACCACACAGGAGTATCTCTCCTCTCGGGAACAACCAAAGAGAAGTGGATCCGGGAGCCGGCGCTGGCGGAGATCCAGACTGAATGGCCATGTGGCACCACGTGGATACGAGGCATCCCGGGACTATGGCTCTCGAAGCTGCCTAACAGATAGCGAGTCAGAGGAGGAAGGCGAGAGTACGCCCTTCCTCAGTATGCAGAACATGAATGCCGAGCCCTCCACCATCTACAGGCCGGTGGACAGTCGGACTTCTCACTCATCGGGGCGGCACAGCGGGCATGGGGACGTACATACGAGACTTATGCACTCACGCTCTAAACCGGACAGTACACCCCATTAAAGAGAGAAAATGAACCAACAAAAATCAATATACTATAGACCTGCATCTATAAGAAATATTTTTATTTTATATAACTGACAGATATTCTAAACAAATGAAATATTTATTTTCATTTTAGCAAAAGTTGTCTACTAGTTAACAGCAAAGACTTTTTATAGGGAAACTCTATTTATATGTACATTTTGATTTACAGCATAAAAAGATGTGCCAGTTTTTTCACAATGTAAAAAATAGAGTAATATTGTGGTGCCTTTTGCTGTAGGCCGATGCCAGAGGGCCAGTGGAGGTTTTTGTAGCCTTTCTTATATGGACGCCTCATTTTTTATAAACGTTGATTATTTTTTCTTTTTTTTTTCCTCTTTTCTGTTCCTTCAAAGTTGTGTTCTTTTAGGATTCTAGCCCCAATGGAACATTAACCCTTCCATATCACGCAATATGAACCACTTCAACATCCGGTGTATGTTTACATTCATATGTAGGGTTTATAATTTGGGATCTACCTAATAGGATGCCTGATAAATGCAATGCAGATCCTTGTATCCTCGTCGCCCTCTGTGTACTTTGTGTGTGTGTGTGTGTGTGTGTGTGTGTGTGTGTTTGTCTTATGTCTCTGTGTGTGCGAGTGATAGATGAATATCATTGACTGTTGTGATATATTGTGATAACATCAAATATGTTGGTCTACTGGGAAACCAAAGCAAGGCGTCCCAGTGGAGTTGAGAGTAGAGCGTCTCAGTCCAGATCATGGAGCAGTGCTTTACCAAAACAGTGACACCCTAACGCCCTCTCCCCCTCCAACACCACCACTACTACTACTACTACCACCCCCAGCATAGTTGGATGAGCTGAGCTCCCATAGGGTGTGAAAGTTAAGCAGCTACTTATCCCGTCCCATGCCTGTCCAAGTCTAGTCCCCGTTTCTAAGCGGAGTGAGGCTTTCGTTTCGGTCCCCTTCACCTTCTTGGCCCATCCATGATTCATATGAGACTATTAGCCAGTGAATCATATGGTTTTGGGCAATCGGTGGTCATGGCTTGTAATGAAGAGAAAAAACAAAAAGAGTCCGCCCGTTTCTCAATACCGCCCTCTAATTCCATGCCTCAGCCACCCCATGTGTCCATTCTGTTTTTGTGGCCAGTGTTAGGAGCCACACAGTGTCTCAGGATTTTCATATGCCCCCTAATAACCTGTTCCTCAAGGTCTACCTAAGACTATGGTTGTCAGATGTTGAGAATGTAAATGTAAACATCCAGTCTACCGGTTCCCTGAAAAACTCCCCATCCCGAGACGGAAAGCTGAGCAGAAGCAGCTTAGCTGGCAAGCAGTACGGAAAACGCTAGAAAACGTAATAGCTGTGAAAATTTGGAGGATCATACAATGCAAAAATATGCAAACTTTCTATTTTGCTGTTTGATTACATCATTTTCTAAAAGATGAGTGTAGTGTGTTATGTGTGAAAAACTGTGATGCCCGTAGTGTAGAACATGAGATAACATGTTATCAATGCATATTTGCATCCTTTTTTTAAAATTAATTTTATTTTTAAGGAGTTATGCAGAAATTGCTCAAATTATCAGCTTTCCTTGTTCACATACATCCATTGAGTGACTGTGTCCATAAATTCTTTCGTCACTCGGTTTTGGACCACCCCACTTAACATGCACACTTGCAGTGATGTTGAATAACATGGAACCTGTGGTGTCTCCAAATGTACCGTGTTCTGCTTTTGTTTTGTTTACAAATCTAGCCTTTTCAAATCTGATCAGTCATTTAGTCATTCTGAAAAGTCAACAAAGTCCTCTTAACTCGCTCTCCTCCACTGAAGGAATAAGTGAATGTTCAAAGGAAGATCTTTAGAAATGTCAGATACAATAAAGGAAACTTCAACCCGTTTCACATTCAGTGGAGAGGACAGTTGATAACTAATCTCTGTTGATATGTTTCTACTCTTGGTATATAAATATATATATATAGAAAAAAATCCCAGAATGCTGAATTATTGGACTGAATTATTGGAAAAAAAATAATTTAAAAAAGATTGATCTGCAATCTTAACTGCTATATGGTAAACGCACAGTGGCAATGTTATAAAGAATGGTCTTCGGGCACACCTCACTTACAGATATGCCATTGATTTTTCTCACCTCTGGGTCTAATTTTGTATGTCTGAAAAATGCAAAAGAAGACAGTGCTCCTCTAGTTAGTTTAAATGTGATATTTCCTTCACTTTGCCACTCTTTTCACCCAATTGAGATGCTACCAGGTATGTCCTGCCAGTTTCCTCTTTTATTTTATATCCTCGACCCCGCCCGACCCCACCCTCGCTTGAAATGTTTGAACACCTCTCCCCTTGCATGTCCTTGTGGTCAAGGTTAGATGGGTGCATGGTTAAAAAAAAGAGAAAAAGAAAAAAAAGCAGCAGACAATTCTTTTCCAGTCAGTGAAAGTGTATTTCATTTAACATTCAGCAATAAAAAAAAGAACCTTCCCCATGTCATTCCTGAAATATGCTAGAAAAAAAATAAAAAATGCGAGATTGTCATAGATTGTAAAATAAAATGAAAAATGAATCCACCTGTTCATATGAGAAAATAAATCTTTATTCATATCAATTTATGATGTAGTCATTTCTATAAGGTGCCTCTTGATTGTGCATTTTGATTCATGTTTTGGGTCAACTACATTGTAAAATCCAATAGTCCAATCCAACTGTCTCTCTCACACACGTGGACGGAACCACACACGCACACACAAACATAAACTTTACTTATTACAATAAAAGTTCACAAAGCAACAAACTGGCCAGCCAGCACAATGTGCATATCTGTCAACTTATAAGTACAAGTGAAATAAATAAGTAATATTCAGCTTACAGTAATAAATCACAACTAACACTTCTATTTTTGATTTTACCTCAATATATATATATATGTTTTAACTGCACACCTTCAAATAATGTCGAAATCTAGTCACGAATGATGGATTCTCCTTCTTAACTAATTGTTGTCAGTAGCTTCTGATCTATTTAGAAATGAAATACACAAATACTGGTGTACCAGTAGATGGTGTGCAAAAAACAAGTGAAATAACCATATTTTGAAAACTTTAAAAAATGTGACTTTAAAAGTAAATTTATTCCCATGCTTTTTGTGTTTATTTAAACAAATTAGTAATAATACTGGTTTCAGAGACAAATATAGAAAGCTATCAGCCAAAACATTAAAGCCACAGAAAGGTAAGCGAATAACATTGGTCGTTTCATTATAATGGCAACTGTCAAGGTGTGGGGTACATTAGGCAGGAAGAAAACAATCAGTTCTTGGAGTTGTTGTGCTGGAAGCAGGGGAACTGGGCAAGTGTAAGAATCTTAGCGACTCTGACAAGATCTAAACTGTAACAGATAGACGACCAAGTCAGAGCATCTCTAAAACAGCAGGTATTATGGGGTCAGTAATTGCCAAAGGTGGTCCAAAGAAGGACAACTAGTGAATTGCCAATAGGTTCATGGGCGCACAAGGCTCACCGATACATATAGGGAATGAAGGCAACCCAATGAGGGTTAGTCTGGTCCAATCTCACAGAAGAGTTACTGTAGCTCAAATAACTGACAAAGCTCGTGCTGGCTATGATAGACAGGTGTCAGAACACACAAAGCATCACAGCTTACTGTGTATGGGACTGCATACCTGTAGACCGATCAGTGCCCATGATAACTGCAGCCCCGACAGTCCCAACAATGGTCATGTGAATATCAGAACAGGACCATGAAGCAATGGATGAGGGTGGCCTGGTCTGATGAATAATATATTATTTGACATCATGTAGCCAGGCCGTTGCACGTGCATCTTTTACCTGAGGAAGAGATGGTACCAGAGTGCACTATAGGAAGAGGGCAAGCTGGCAGAGACGGTGTGATACTTTTGGAAATGTTCTGCTGGGAAACCTTGGGTCCATTAAATCATTTGGATTTAATTAATTTGGTTGTTACTTTGACATGCATCACCCGCTTAAAGCTTGTTGCAGAACAAACCCACCACTTTCTGGTAATGGTATTCCCGAATGGCAATTGGACTTTCAGCAGGATAATTCACCCGCCACATTGGAAAAACTGTTCAGGAATGGTTTGAAGAACATGATGAAGTATTCAAGGTGTGAACTTAGCCTCCAGATTCCCCAGATCTCAATTACGTCGAGCATCTGTAGGATGCGCTGGACTATCAGGTTTAATCTATGGAGGCCCCACCTCGCACCTTACAGGACTCAAAGGATCTGCTGCTAATGTTGTGGTGCCAGATACCAGAGGACAACTCAAGAGGGTCTGTTTAGGTGGCACAAGGGGTACCTACAGAATATTAGGCAGGTGGTTTTAATGCTTTGGCTGATCAATCTATCTATTGCATATATTATACATTTTATTTATACAGCACCTGTCAAAGTACTCAAAGACAGTTTGTATAAGTTAAAATAAACATAAAATCTACACACCAAAAACAATCTTAAGATTGTTGGGTTGTCATTTTATCTGAAGCACCCGCAAGTGCATAAAACTGAAGTCAAAATTAATTTATGTGAAAACCTACATGGCAATAAAATGATTATGATCTGATTTTTTTGTGCAACATGCTTTTGGTGTGTTGCTTATATGCTTTTTTATCTTTCATGTTTTCCTTTAATCACATGTTAAAAGCAATTCTGAAGTGTTGGGTTTTAATTAGTGATATGAATATGGACAGATCGGTACAGTCTCTGATATGTTTGGGAAGGAGGTTCCAGAGGGAGGGGGAAGCAATGGAGAGGGCTGTCACCCCAGATCAGTTGTTTGGTCCTGTTTGGTGGAAACATCGGTCTTATCTGTCCAAAAAGGTCTTGAGGTGTCCTTGAGCAAGACACTAAGAGCCTAACTACTCCCTAAGCATCACGGGCTGGTTGTGCTCACTGCTCCTATATAATAGGCTGGGTTAAATGCAGAAAGCAAATTCCATCAGTCTTGCTCATGCAGCAAATAAAACAATTCTTCTTCCTCCATACAATATTGTCACAGAAGGATTTTTGCCTGTCCAGGTGTGTTGTGGCAAAGTGCAGTCAGGCTATCGCGTGTCTCTTCAGCAGAGCATTCCATCTGGGCTTCTTTCCATATAAGCCTCTTTGGCGACAGATGGCGTGGGTTTAAAACAACATACCGTGCCGAAATGACAGTATATACTGGGTGCGGTTGACTGAGGTTAATTTTTCACTATTTAAGTGTCCTTTGCTACAATCTTTCATCAGTTTCATGAGCCTTAAACATACTGTATTAACTGTATAATGTGGAAAAATGAACTACAAAGTGCCTGAGGATAGACCCATTGCCTTGAGAACGTTCATAGTTGTCCAGGATTTTGTGTCTGAGCTCAGACAAAGCTGTGAACTTTTATTTGTTTCCATTCTCATGTGGAACCATAATTCAGCACAGGGGAATAAGATCTCTCAGCTCGCATTATACTGAATTACAGCATGAGCCACACACTAACTCAGTTTATTTCCACAGTTTAGTAAAATAAGTGACTTGAAATAATTCACAACTATTTAGAAAAGCTCTCAATTCTATTAGCCTGGTCAAATCTAGGTTTCCTATGAGAGATGATTTGATTTTAATCATTTATTTAATTATTGGGCAGTACAGGGGTGTAGCCGTTACCATTATTGTCTCACAGCAAGGAGGTCCTTGGTTTGAATCCTGTCTCCAGGTCCTTTCTGCATGGGGTTTGCATGTTCTCCCCATGTCCGCATAAGTGTACCCTGGGTGCTCCAGTTTCCTCCCAATATCAAAAAGACGTGCATGTTAGGGTTAATACTACTGCCTGTACCCCTGACTAAGCCAATAGGATAAAGAACTGGAGTTGGCACTTGGAACTGAAGCTGTTCACTACTCCTATACAATAGGATGAGTTAAATGCATAGAACAAATGTCATTGTATGTACATACAATGACAAAAGAATAAAGCTTCTAAAAGCCTCTTCTTCATTTTCAGGGCTTTGTTCCCACTGTGGTTGGTCATATCATAGACAGAAGTCTTAGTTAAATGCTGTTTCACTCCAAGTTGACACAGAAACAGTCTACACTTTCTATCGATTTACTTTTTAGTTTTGCTATAATGCAAAGAAAATAAATGACCCAAAATAGATGAAGATGTTAGTTGCATACACTTTTACCAGAAAATGAGAGTTTTTCTTATAGAATGCAAATGGGTCAATATTGTTGGCCATAAACCAGCCCTAGAGAACCATGCATAGTCCCCTAGCTTACTTATGATCATGTGCAGTAGGAGATTTCTGGTGTCCATCTTGGTGTAATTTCAGTGCAGTTTCTAAGGTTTTCAATCAAATGACAAAGCATCACTCCCATGGAAATCAACAGAAGGTATATTGCCAGTGTACATTTCAGTGTTTCATTTCAATATTGAAGTCAAGGGAGAAATTATAAAAGTAACACTGCTAACGATTAAAGTTTCTTCCAAAATTGTGATATTGAAATGTGGTGAAGATGTTGAAAAGAGTCATTAATAATGTAGGCTATTATAGACTTGACCCCAGGTTTTGATTTCCTAGCTGCACAATTATCTTATATGAGCAAAGTAAGTCAGTAACTCAAATGCTTAAAGCACCTTTAATTTCATTGGTACCCAATCCAGCATGTATTGTAAATGTTTTGTTCTGACGAAAGAATACAAAACAAGTTTTGTGTCTTATGCTTTGTAGGAGGGATCCATGGTGGTAGCAGAGCACCACCAAGAGAAAAAGGTATGAAAATGCCCTCTTTGAGCTGTTGCTGTTATATTATTGTGATCCACTAGATGGCCCTGTTTAACTCTTGAATCAGTCATGATGCATGCTCAATAATCCAGGTAAGGAAATCACAGAAATTGTAAATGGACTTGTTCTTATAAAGTGTTTTTCTATTATAAAGACCATTCAAAGCACTTTACAATGAATGTGTCACAGAAAGTTGAATAAATTCATCTAGACACATTTTTATGGAGACAATGTCTTGATGGATGCTCACAATCTAGGTTTAATCACAAAAAAGTGAATTAGTTAGTTTTTTGTGTTTATGGAGAGAAATGTTTCATTACTTATTGAACAGACTTCTTCGGTTTCAACTGACCTTTAGAAACAGTACAGTGACATAATGACTGAAAACAATGATTGGTTTCATATACAAATTGGCATAACCATTACCTAGAGTTACGATGGCCATGTGTACTATTCACAGATTATTGATTAAAGATTCAAGAAGCTTACTGCTTTTGATGAGTGATGTATCATTTTTCCTACCGAGCTACCGTGGCCCCCTACTCAAATGTTATAAATGATACACAGAAATAAACTGAACCACAGTTTGCAACTGCCAGTATGGCATAAGCAATTTGCAATTTGTGATAATGGGCTATATAAATTAAATTGACCTGACATTTGTGAAGGCAGTTACACAGAAGGTAAAGAATAACAAAGTCTAGTCAATTTTATTCGTATAGCCCATTATCACAAATTCACAATTTGGCTCATTGGACTTTATATTAACACAACATCCTGTCCTTAGACCCTCACATCGGCTAAGGAACAACTCCCTTAAAAAACGTTTTACAGGGAGAAAAATAGGAAGAAACCTCAGGGCGAGCAACAGAGGAGGGATCTCTCTTCCAAGACAGGAAGCCGTGCAGCAGATGATATGTTCACAGCATAAGACGATATTTACCGCACACAACTTAATCAGGATGACAGAATTGTAATTGAATTACAAAAGGTAAACAGTAATAATAATGATAACCTCCTTCAAGGTGAAGGTACTAATCAATGAATATCTAAAATGCAAACATGGCAGATCAAGCCAATAGACCAAGATTCATCATATGTCGAATGGACAGATGGATGAGGATCCTTAACAGAGGTGCAAATAGCAGTAGACAGCAAGCATAACAGTCAAGCATAATAGTTTGGACCACCATGATTACATCGATTACACTTCTCCCAGGTTTGTCCGAAATCACATACTACATAGAAATGGGGAAAAAACGACAAAATACAAAAAAACTAGGTATCTGTGTTGCATTACTAGAGTCATCAGTCTAACGTAAATGAAATAACATTTTCAATCGTATTTGGTTTCTTGTACTGTACTAAATTGAACTTGACCATTCTTATTGGTGTTACTATTATTTTGTTTGAGGTGTAAAACTATTTAAAACAATGTGCCTGTAAAATGCTATATTTTGCTCCAATTTTGCTATTACTGTTTTCAGAGCTCTTTTTATTACTTATTGCACCTCCTTCTTTCTTTAAATGCTATATTTCCATATTAGTTCAACACTGCTAATGAGTACGTTCCTGGTCCCCGTCGTAGAAGCGCGAAATGCGTGGCAGCCATTTTTCGCGACATGAAAACAGTTCCAATCTTTCAATCTTAAACTCAATGTGCTTAACACGCCAACGGCCATATAACGTCACTAACCACTCACTCCCATTGAGCCCAGTTACCTTCTGGAGGCACCATAACAATAATAAAGTTTACACATATTGTTAAGACACTAAAGACTTGTCCTATCGTGTAGCCTTTATAAAGAAACATCAAACTTACCACTGCTCATTTTGCCGAGGAACGTTCTCCTTCTGTCGTTGTGCTGGATGTAGTCCCTGAAAAGGCCCATGTTGCCAAAACGTCGTATGTGGGAAGACACTCAACGTTGGTCTTTATTGATATGATTTTGCCATCGTTGACCTCAGATTTGTTCTTAAACAACGGAGGACGGGAGGTAAAGAAAGACGTCTCAGCAATGGCAGTTGATAAAGCTGTTATGACCTGTTGACTTCAACGAACAGCGTGTAAACGTCCGAAAATAGCACTTTCGCCACGGGAAGATTCCTCAGTTCACGGTCGTCTGGACTGACATCAGTCGTCTTTCAAACTTTCGTAGACATTACCCTCCAAAAACTCCACCATCCGACGTTTCATCATTCAGTAGAAGCTAATTAGATAACCGCAGAACAAGATGGCGGGTTAAGTGTAATTTTTGAGGAAGTACCGTTAGTATGTGTACGTCACGTGACAAAACTTTTCAATAGCAGAATATATGTCTTCTTATTGGCTGTATGGGGACACATAGGAAATGGTCCATAACTGTGCCTGCACAAAAATAAAATAAAATAAAAAATCACCCTGTTGAAGGTGTAGATTTTAAATCTCTTTTGCATTCAAAACACCAATCAAATTTGTTTAGTGTCTTTATATAATAGCAGTTCCCTTATCAATCCTGCAAAGAGAAATTTGCAATTCTCTGTGTTTCACCCGTCATCTTGTACAGGAGCAGTGAACAGCCCACATGTGCCGCACGGGGCGCTGTTAGGGGTTCAGTGTCTTCCTCAAGGTCACCTCGACATGCTTTCTGCAGGATGGAGGATCATACCCGCAACCCTCCAATCCCAGATGACCGCTCTACCCACTGAGCTATGCCACCCCAATAAGTTTCAATGAACCAAGCAGTTACCACAAGCAGTTACCAAAGCATGTTAAAAACTATTCTAAGAGTTTCATTATTGGTAGAGAAACAGCAGGTGGTATAAGGTTAACAAGTTGGTTTAATGATTTTTTTTCTTTAAGATTGTGGCTGAGTTTAAACATTACACAGAAGAGTACAATCTCAAACCTACAGCATTGTAGTCAGTAGGCTATAGCGCTATCAAGCAAAAGCATAAAATAAGTACACCTCTGTCTGTCCGGCAGAGATGGCCAAAGTGATCCACTAAGAGCCACTGTGAGTGCAGGTCTTTGTTCCAACCAAGCACTTCCACACCTGATTTTATGAGTCAACCAATTCAATTTGCTAAGGATCTTGATCAGTAGACTCCAATGTGTATCTTCTACTAATCAAGGCCCTTTGCAAAGACGATTGGTTGACGAATGGAATCAGGCGTGGAAGTGCTTGGTTTGAACAAAGACCTGCACCCAAAACGGCTCTTACTGGATCACTTAGGCCATCTCTGGTGTCTGGCTTTGTCATTTCGCTCTATTTGACCAAACAATATCCCATGAGAGGAAACTATAAGACACTGTCTTTGTATGCCAAAATAATAAAAACAATAGTAATAGTAACTCAATAAAAAGAGAAAACAGAGTAACAGTCCAGAATGAAGTGGTGCTGCTACAGCAGTGCTAACAGTGTTGAGATCACGGCCTTTTTCTTCAGGTAGCTTGTTTTATTAACTTATCATGGGTGTCCGGCAAAAATACTGCTTCCTTTGACAAAGTTTTAGATGGTTTAGAGGTTCTACCGTATACCCTGTACAAATAAAAGAATCAGTTAATTCATATGCTTTAGTTGATTTTTATTTTTTATTTTGCTTTGTAATCCACTGTGGAATAGACCTAGATGATTTTCCTTTTTCTAATTCATATCACCTCCTATACAGTGCCTACACACGATAGTTGAAATCTATTAGCATACATTTTAACATTTTGCTTCAGAACCACACGGAAGGAAAACTATTTTATGAATTGTGACTTATCCTATCTCTACTTCCATAGCAACTAGCGATTACCTTTCCTCCACGTCTTGAATGGTGTCAGGTAGAGCGGCACCAAGTGTCTCCGGCAGATATATTGTAGCTATCCCACTCAGGATCGGTGTCCCTCCATAGATTAAACCTGGCAGCCAAGCTACATATTCCCCAAGGAGAAGCACCATAGGTGCAACCATGGCCCCTAGGCGTGCCATCATGGACACCCAGCCCATGCCATTCTGTCTGATGAGAGGAGAATGAAATATGCACAAACAACATATAAATACATATACAATGCATCACTGGAGCTCTTCATGAGGTCTTGACCAATAGAACTTCAGATATAAATGAAGATCTTACCGAATGACAGTGGGGTACAGCTCCCCAGAATACAGATAGCAGCAGTTGAAGGAGGCTGCAAGGCAACCTTTACCCACCACAGCTAAACAGGTACGTAGAATCTGTTTGTCTACAGAGTAGTAAAACGTGTGTTAGGTCACTGCAGTGATGTGTTAGCTCAGTACCACAATACCATGGCTATAGCATAGAGACGTGCCACCTTTAACCTTTACTGGTGCAGTGATAAAATCACTACATTGAAGGAGCCCCAAGGCTGGCTGACACATTTCCTATTCACACCAAAATAATACATAAAGCAAGAGGAATATGATGGTGTGAAGAAGCAGGGGTAATTTGCTGGCGTGCAGGTCTCGTGCATATCTAAGCTTATTGACTATAATGACGTACCATAAGGCACCAACAGGTTGATCAAAATGGTGACTCCGCCCACAATGAGTGCACCACATTGTGATGGCCGCCGCCCAGCAAAGGTCATAGACACTGTTATGACAACCTTAGCAGGGAAGTCAACAGCTCCAAAGATCACTTGGATTAAGTAAATGCTCACTCCAAAGTTTTGCAGATCCATGGAGAGACCATAGTAGGCAAAACTGGTTGAAAACCTGAACCAGACATGAGAAATGTTTATAGCGTGCTTTGTGGTGTTGTTGTGATTTGATATGATGCTTGATATGGTGATATATCATCCCTGGAATCCTCCATATGAACAGAGATTTACCAAACAATACTGAGGCTGAGTGTTATGTTTCTCATGGTAGGGGTATGGACCAGTTCCATGAACGAATAAGTGCCCTTTGAACAGGACACCTCCTTCTGCATTAACTCCTCCAGCATCTAAAAAAAATAACAAAGAGGTCATTCGTCTGAAAAATATGGTCTAGTTTAGAAATAGCTGCGCATTCATTGAGCTTCTGCTAAAAACAAAACAAACGTATTCCTTTACTTTAACGTCGATTTGGCCTCCCTCTTCATGTTGCCTGTTAATGCGGGCCACGGCTTTGAGATTTTTGACAGCTTGCTCAAATTTTTTATTCAGGGTTAACCATCTTACAGACTCAAGGTACCACCTGCACAAGACAAATGCATTGCGTTAACGACAGGTTTTCGCTGCATATCTGCACAATCCTTTCTCCAGTGTATCAGCAGTCAAGTCTCTCACGGAGTCTAGCAAAGGTCAAAGGTTAAAGTGCTGGAAAGGGCAAACGCATCTGTTCACCATAGCAATGACCAAACATCTATTGGACGTTCGGTGGGTTACGGCTTACCATGAGCACAGGAAAAAGACATAAAAAGGCAAGGAGACGGCCAGTGTTAGCCAGCGCCAGTCCCGGATGTAGTAGGCCGCAAGTGCCAGAATCAACTGCCCCATGGTGTAACAGTACCCTGTGGCTGTGCCCATCACTGCTCGCACATTGGTCGGAATCCACTCCACGACTAGAAATTAGAGAATATTTGAGGATTTGAATGATATTTCGACTGTTTCAGTGCTATCATTAATGGTTCTTTCACGCTACAATATGACTGGGTGGGGGTG
>OMLC01052688.1:55626-65991 GCA_900302585.1 Regalecus glesne
GGGGGGGCGATCATCTTGGCTGTGTAGCTGCGGTAAACATCCATTGTTCTGATAACCGTGCAAATAGAAGTAAAACAAAATAAACCCTTAAATAAGAACCATCCCGCTCTCTTAAATGATTGACATGTTATCATAAATCATTTCACGATCCACCCCTCCTCCACAAACTATCAATATGAATGTATAATACCCGGCATGGCCCGGGCAACTTACTGAGGGAGAATGAGTTGAGTATGATGCCGGACAGAGCCATCCCACAGATGAATCGGAAAATGCAATAGAAGGTGAAGGAGGGGGAGAAAGCAGTGCACGTCCCTCCCACTGCCATCAGCAGGTTAGATGCTATCAGGATGTAGCGTTTACCATACCTGTAAGCAGTCAGAGTGGGTGAGGTCACAGAGGTCACGGTGAGGAGGCCCTTGTTACATTGTCACATGTTTTGTCAACCGACAGCTGTGTGCAGCAGTAACCTAGGTGATCACCACTGCACTGACGGGAAGCGACCTTTTGTTCCCAGTGATTTATTTTTCTAAAGTGCATAAGAACCTAGAATTTGGTCTCAAATTGGAATTGGGGTGTGTAAATGTTCTGTGCGATAGCTGCAGTGATCCATGCATGAGAATACTGATGAACACAGGCTACTTGTCTGCTAGAACTCCGAAGATCCCGGCTCCCATAAGCACACCTCCCATATATATGGTTTGTCCCATCTGCTTGAGAGAGCGATGATCACACACCAAATCCCACTGACCAAGAGAAAGAACAAAAAGTAAGCAAAGGAAGATAAGAGAAAACAGCCATAGGCACCCAAAAGCTGTGTACTTTGACCATAGCCGTTTGTCTTCTAAGATAAGGTGGGATCAGATATTCCTTTCTCAGTCCCACAGGGGGAAATTACAATGTTTTACAGAAGCAAAGTGGAAAGCACAGTAAGAGAGGCAGAAAAAAAATCCAATCTAGAACATAATATGTAACATCAATTTAACAAGGGGAGAAATATGAACACTATATACAGTGTGAACAGACAAAAAAGTCAACTTTAAAAAAAAAAGAACTGCTATGTTTATCTACTCTAAACAAAGCTATCTCACCTCAGATATGATCGTGGAGGTCTTTTCAGTCATGTTATACGACCATCCATCCGTGCAGCCCTGCAGGTCAGCGTCGGAGAGCTCCCGGGTGGCTCGCTCCATCTCCGAGCTGGAGGAACCATTCTCAACCAGGAGGTGCCACTGTGGGGTCACATAACGCAGGCACCTCTCCGGCTTCCCCATCCCGTCCAACGGTACCGTGACCATCAGCGTTTCCTCCGGGCTCAACGCGGACACGGACAGGTTCCTGTGCTCGCTGCAGTAGTGAGG
Source organism: Regalecus glesne (assembly GCA_900302585.1). Lineage (NCBI taxonomy): Eukaryota > Metazoa > Chordata > Actinopteri > Lampriformes > Regalecidae > Regalecus > Regalecus glesne. Next base: position 56,988 of record OMLC01052688.1, read on the forward strand.
GGCCACCGAGGCCACAAAGTTCTGCAGCAGGTTCTGGCTTGCCATCATGAGGATGGGCAAGCAGAGGAGGGAGTTTTGGATCACCTGGAAGCGTCCCAAGCCTCCCGTCTGCTCAAGGAGGTCAGCGAACGACATGAGTGTGGATGAGCCGGATGCTGACGCGTGGGAGTTGACACGGATGACCCTACGGTAGCAGTTGAGTGCGAAAGGCAGAAACGGCGGGGCCTGCAGCTCTAATGATGCTGAATGTCTGCTAAACACCTGTCAACACACAGAAACAAACATGTCAAGGAAAATCCAACACAGCCCCGCTCAGTGAGGGAACGTTCCCCACGCATGTGTGGTTTGTAACGACTGCTTAAGGTGGACTTACCCGGGGTGACACTGAACTCCCATCCTAGCCAGAAGTGACCGAGTGACGTGAACGTCAGATCGCGATGTGACACACTGTCACGGAGCGAAGCGGTCGACTGGACCGGCGTGATGATGGCGATCAACAGCAAGGTGGCCACTGCCAAGTTCTGAAGGAGAAACAGCCCCCAGGAGCCGGCTGCTGGAGTAATCAGCTCTGAAATTCCACAAGGCTTTCCTGAACTTTGGGGCTATTAAGAGGGAAATTATAAGTGTGGTGCTGTAAGCAGCTCTTCTCCGGGAACGATAAGGCAGAACTGGAGGGCGGCAATGTCCGGCTTAAATCCGTCAGAGCTGCCGAACTCCAGTATCAATGCTGTGCTCAGAGGTAGGCACAGCTTTTTCTGCCTTTGCCTCAAGACACTCCCTTTTTGTCATTGGTCACCTGGTGTGAGGGTCAGGTTGATAGAGCAGTGTGTGTGTGTGTGTGTGTGTGTGTGTGTGTGTGTGTGTGTGTGTGTGTGTGTGTGTGTGTGTGTGTGTGTGTGTGTGTTAGAAAGGGGTTACTGGATAATCAAAAATGCTCCTTCATACATCTTTGGAAACTTTTGGAGGTGGGCGTTGCTCAAAAACACGTCAAAATGTGGCCACATGCATCCAAGAGATTCTCGGGACACTGGAAAATAAGCTCTATGCTGTTTGGAATTTCTTATAAAGTCTCTCATCAGTCCCACAAGGGGAGATTTGCTATTCTCTACATTTTAACCCGTTCTTTTGTATAGGAGCAGTGAACAGCCACCATGTAGGGCTCAGGAAGCAGTCAGGGGTTTCAGTGTCTTGCTCATGGACACCTCAGCATGCTTTCTGCAGGACCGGGGATCGAACCTGCAACCTTCCAATTGCAAGACAACCGCTCCACCCACTGAGCTATGGCCCGCTCTGGTCTGGTCTCGTGTGTGGAGAATGAGGTGATTCTGAGTGATCCTGATGACTTCTGGTCACAACAGTTGGAAGTTCTACACTTAAGGCTTTATATTCTGCAGAATGAGTTTCAGGGAGCATGGCTGCCTGTGTGTGTTAGGTAGTATCATCTAGAGTGAGTTCATGGTAGTATGTTCTGGTGCTATCTGGTTATCACGTACAAAGAGCTTTGCTTAATCCATCCATCCATCCATCCATCCATCCGTCCATCCGTCCATCCGTCCATCGTCAACTGCTTATCTGAAATCAGGTCACAGGGTCATCCTGTAGCCTATCCCTGTGGGTTTGAGCAGTTAGGGGAGGTCAGTCTTTAGGTCAAGGACACCTCGACACACTTTCTGCAGAGGCCGGGGATCGAACCTTCGATCTTCAGCTTGCTAGATGACCACCCTACCTCCTGAGCTACATTGCCCCCCTTCTTTATTTTCCCAAGGGAAAACCTAAGCCTTCCAGAGGAACCTTAGCCTGACGGCATGAAGTTTTCATTGACGTTCATTAATTTATGAAACTGTTTATTTAAAAAGAAAACCTTTTCAGACAAACAAACACAATTACAAAATGTGTGCATGTGTGTGTTTTTAAAACATCTCCAGTATTCTTGAATTCAAACATTAAACATTCCGGCTCTTTCCCTCTCGGCGTGTCTCTAAGTGGTTGAAAAGCCGTGCAGGACATCCGCGTCTCTGGTAGCCTCATCAGCCAGGGCGGCTTCGTCTGACGGCAGGCAAACAGTGTGACGGGGAATCCAGCCGGTGAGAGAAACCAGTCATCGGGCACTTTCACACAGACTTTACGGAGAGGCTGATCGGTCAGCCATTAGTGAACGAGTTGAGCTCAAGTGGGATCCTGCTCACACTTTCCTGTCATCGTGTCCCCGATGCGGTGGAGCAGAATCTGCAGTCAATGAGTAACCGCATAACCTTTACTCCAAATTGGTGATGTGATGTGATTCAGCATGACTGGTGGCTGTTTTGAAAGAATCCAATAGATGTTCATATTATTTAACGGGATATTCTGACGGGTGATGGAGCCGTCCACAGCCTGTAACTAACTGTAGGGTGCAAAGTTTGGCGTAAATGCAGCACAGCTGTCCGTCTTCCGCTGAAAGGCCTTCAGCTTAGTCTTTGTCTCTGAGCGGGACATCATGAATGTACTCGTGTGTCCCAGGGTGCAGGTTTCTGTGTTTCTGAAGCAGCTGTTGGCTTTTTTTTGGGGGGGGGGTCCCCATTGGTAATTAGTCTTAAGGAATTTGTGCCGTTTAGCATTTGTGTAAGCATCAGCAGGAGATGTCAGACTGAATGAACATCCGCCCACAGCTCCCTGCTCCTGCAGCACCAGGAATCCACTGGTCTTCAGAGGCCGGCTGCCACAGGTTGTTGCTGAAAATAACAAAGCCAGGGACGCAAACCACAACCTCCGACTTTGATTCATTTCTTAGCTACGTTTTATTGATAGATTATGGACGTAAAGCCGGGCTCGAGGTGGAATGTGATATCTAATTCAAGTGATTTCTCTCTATCTTGGGCGGTACACGCCTGTTTCATGCTTCACACTCTCATCAGCTGCCGAGGCACTTGAACTACCGGATTATTTCCTTCCTCTGTTGAGCCCTCATGGAGGCGGTGGTCGCTCAGTGGTGGACTGCATGCTTCAGGATTTGACAAGCGGGACTTTGTGGGTTCGATCCTACTCCTGGCCATCAGGGAGGCCATCTGGCTGCAATCTCCCATGTGCCATCTAAGTCCATGCCCCCCCGCCCCACGATGTTGTGCATCATCATGACGTGGACCCCTCATACATGCAAGAGCCTCATATAAGTTATGATAGAAAATCTGTTCCGATACATCCATCCATCCATCCATCCATCCATCCATCCATCCATCCATCCATCCATCCATCCATCATCTGCTTATCTAATGTCAGCTCACAGAGTCCGGCTGGAGCCTATCTCAGTGTTCATTGGGCGAAAGGAGGGGAAACACCCTGAAAAGGTCACCATTCGATTATAGGCCTTGAGCAGTTAGGGGAACTGGGCGTTGCTCAAAGACACGTCAAAATGTGGCCACATGCATCCAAGAGATTCTCGGGACCCTGGAAAATAAGCTCCATGCTGTTTGGAATTTCTTATAAAGTCTCTCATCAGTCCCACAAGGGGAGATTTGCTATTCTCTACATTTAAACAATAAATAAAGGAATATCTTATCTTATCTTATCTTAAACCCGTTCTTTTGTATAGGAGCAGTGAACAGCCACCATGTAGTCAGGGGTTTCAGTGTCTTGCTCATGGACACCTCAGCATGCTTTCTGAAGGACGGACGATCAAACCTTCAGCCGTCCGATCGCCAGACAACCGCTCCACCCACTGAGCTATGGCCCCCACTCTGTCAAACACTAACCTCATTAGCCGAGGGGACACAGCAGTCACATATTAGCCAAACCATGAAGACGTCCACGAACACGTCTCTATGCCTTTGAATCTCAACGCCCTTTGACAGGAACGTAACAAAGGTTGTAAAGTCAAGTGGAGCAGGGCTCAGGGAGGAATTCACACCTGTGGGGAGTGTGGTGGAAAGTTCACAGTCTCTACGCACCTCAGCATTCTGCTCATTCTGCTCTCTCCTCCACAGGGATGGGCTTCATGGGCTTTTCAGGATCAACACAACAGATACACTCATAGAGGTACACACACTCTCTCACACACACACACACACACACACACACACACACACAGCAACTCTTGTCTACCTGTAAAGCAACATTCTCATTTTTCCAATACTCTCCGACCATCTCTATGGGTGAATTTCAAGATATTTAATTAACTTTCCCCACGTCCTTAAAAGTTTGTCCCTTTCACCCTGTGGCATGTCAGCTATCTGTGGCTTAAGCTAATTTTTAACTGCAGGTGCCTCAGCGTTCTACCAGAGAGTTGCATCATAATGTTTAGCTCGAAGTTATCTTAAAATGAGAGTCTCTCCCTGTACATCCGACAGTCTTGACTCAGGTGGCAGTGGTCCAGGGGTAGATACCCGAGAGCAGACAGGCAACCCAAAGAGGGATCCTATCAGATGTCATTTGTATGGACTTTGCTCAGAATTTCTTAATTTCTAGGCAGTCCTCCGCTACGGCAGACTCCAGATGTAAATCAGGATTGGGAAAAGGAAACGGTGTAACCGGGAGGGAGTTGTACATGCATGTGGGATCCATTAAAACAGCATCGGTTTAAATCTGGCCTTGACGGTCTGGCGTCGTGCGTCTTGGCAAACTCTCTCCCAGTCATCTTCGGAGATTTCTGCATGTAAATTGCGAGGCCGGGCCATTCTATTACAGCTTGATGATTCTTTAGATTTATCTACCCTCACTCGATAGAAAAGGGAAACCCGGCCAAGATCCTGAAGATAATCTAGCTTCTCTTCTTCGAGGGTAGACAGAGGAGGCCTACACAGGTCGTGTTCAGTTGTTGTAAGATGTAACTCATAATTCATGGGGATTTGAAGACTTGTAGATTCTTTGCGGGGGTGGGGGGGCAGTGGTAGCTCAGTGGTAGAGCGTGTATGATGGGAGATGACAGGCCAGATGTTGCGGGTTCGAACCCACCACAGGGCATCAGGAAGGCCATCTGGCCTTGGTCTCCCACACTGCATCTAGGTCCGACTCCACCCCTATAATGTGGGGACTCACTGGGACACGTCAGAAATAACTTTTACTATAAATCATTTGCAAATCATCAACCCTATAAAGATCACTGTCGTTGTTACATACCTCCACCTGGAGAGGAGCTTCGGTTCCCCACATCACTGTAAAACCTAATCTATCTGACATGGTGTTCAACTGTGTGCTTGTGTTTTGCTCCAGACTCTCATTGTATTGCTGACAAAGGGATTATGAGTGTCTTTCAATGGGTTTTGTCCTGTATCATGATACAGATAAAGCTTTGGAGGTGATGGAGATGTGTTGGCATTTTCTTTGTGATCCAGGATATTGTGGGATTGTCTATGAACCAATGCATGCCTGCTCAATAAAACCAGGAAAAGTCTTCAACTTGGAGTCCTCCCCTTTCAAGAGCTAAGGTATGTCCAGGCCATGGAGATTTATTATTACAGATAAAGTTAGATAGCGTTTCTTTCCAGTAACATAATAGATTAGATGGGGGAAACATAAAATGTGGATTGGAATGGATATAAAACTTTTGGTAAGATATTAACCTTAACCATATCGAGATGGTCTAGTAAAGAAACAGGACGATCTGACCATCCTTTGAGGGATTATAATACAGATGTTTTAAAACTGGACTGTAGTTCTGTGGGACCAGATTATTTAACTCTGGGGTGATTTTTATTCCCAGATAAGTAAAGCCACAAGGTGAATTATGAAATATGATCCCTGGATTCTCTCTTTTAGTCTTTCTAGGATACAGAATATTGGACTTCTCCCTGTAACCTCATTTGTAGACACTGTGCTGGATGGTTTTTTTTAAGTATAATATTATCTGCAGAGAGGCCAAAACTGTGCTCATGGTTTCTGATGTTATTCCTATAAATCAGGGAGTGGGATCTAAGTCTCAGTGCTTGTGGTTCATTTGATTCAACAAATAAGAGGGGGTTAGTGGAGACCCCTGTCGCATTGCCCTGTCACATAGCTAAAGGGTTTTGATATACAGTTAGTCAGAACTTCTGCCCTGGGGTTGCTTTATAACTTGACATTACTGTAGTTTGATCCATTTAATGATATTTTCCCTGAGGCCAAATCTAGGCAATATTTCAAATAGATATGGCTATTCTACCCAGTCAAAATCCTTCTCAGCATCCAGAGTAGGAATTATTATCTGGACTTCCCTCTTCAGGATATAAAATATTTAGCACCCTTCTCAAATTGTGAAATGCCTGCTTGCTTATGATGATATATTTTGATGACATTCATAGGATTTGGCAAGCATCTCTCTCACCTCACCACTATGACTTCAGCTATAAGCTTAGTTTCTAAGTTTAGAAGTGATGTGGGTCGATACGATTCACATTCACTCACATTCAGTGGTTTGCCAGGCTTCAGTGGTTTGTAATTAGGGCTCTGGAGAGAGATGGTGGTAAGGTGTTTTTGAAAAAAAAGCCTCTACAAAAGCAGGCAACAGATTATCTTTAGAGGTCTTTTAGATTGTAGGTGAACTTGTTTTCAGTGCTTTTCTAGTCTAGCAATCACTCAGAGCGCTTTACACCGTATGCCTCACATTTACCCAGCATGGGGGATTAAGGCCAGATGCCCTTTACTGACACCCTGCGGTGGGGTTGAACCCCTCCACATCTAGCTTGTCAGTTCTCAAAGTGTGTGCTTTACCACTGAGCTACTGCGGCCGGATATCATTTAGTAATCATAATGCTATTATTTGTATTTTTTCAACTTATTTACTCAGCTGTTTATTATCATCATCGTGCATGTACGTGCTTTAAGACATGCTTTTACTGTGCCTGCCTTCGAGGAAATCTTTGATACTTTAGGACCCAAACTAGTAGGAATAATGGCGATTTTGCAAGCTCATAATATTTGGACAGCAGAAGATCTGATGGAATGAAATTGACAGAACCAAATTGGGAAAAAAAAATCTTTTTAAGCCATCAGCTTGGGAAAGCTTGAAAAATGGACACATGTGTATCTGATGTGAAGGGATTGGAGAGAATGAGACAAAAACATGTATCCTCAACCTGAAGAAATTGAGAGGATTTGGACAAAAGTATTTCCATATAATCAGTGGGGATTTGACAAGTTATTTGCATGTGGTAGGAAAGGACAGCAGAGCCTGCCATGGAGGACTGAGACTGGGTCATTGTTGTGAGTGAGATTTAAAGGGAGGGGTCCGTTTCTACATGTCACCATTAGTCCCTGCATTGTGGGGGCAGAAAAATACATAGATGGAGTGTGGGGAATTAAGGCCTGGTGCCCATCCTGACAACCCCTGTTGGGTTTGAACCTGCAATATCTGGTTCGTCATTTCCTGCAGTGCGTGCAATACCACTGAGCTACCGCGGCCCCTTAGGGTCGGTTTTGAAGTGACGAATTGAATTCCACTGTCAAAGGCAAGGAGCTGAGCATGACGGGTAAAGACCTAGCATGTGATTTTAAGATGTGTAAGTACCTAAATGGGGCTATTCAAGGCAATAAATCATCCAGAGGGAGATGAGTGGAAAATAAAGTTTTATTTTCTCAAATAAAAATAAAAAACCAAAATCACGGAACCCATTCCGCAGCTCCTCTATCCATTTCCACAGCAGCAAAATGTGTTTTAATGACCGTTCTGGCCCTGGGTGTGAGCCATCCTGTAACAACCAGTTCCCACTTTGACGTGGGAATAGCTTCTGTACGAAGGATAGCCTGGCTTATCCTGAAGTGAACAGGAGAGATGGTAACAGAGTAGTGTAGAGAAGAACACGAGGCCACTGAAGATAACTGGAAGCCCGCGGAAATGTGGGGAGTCCTACTGAGAGCATGTCTATCTGGATGTGTTTCTAGCTGTGTACAGGAGAGTCGCGTGTGTGGAGGGAAACTGAGGGACTGTCCATTGCTCGTCTAGGGCTTCTCATCTGGGGCGGGGATCTTCTCAAGACTGGGCTCCATGCCCCAGATCTCGCGAGCATATTGGGAAATAGTGCGGTCGCTGGAGAACTTGCCACAGCCGGCAATGTTGTAAATCACCTTCTTGGTCCATTCTCTGGGGTTCTGGTGGGAGAGGGGAGCGTTATTGATAAAACGAGGGGGAAGACAGAAGACTGATATCTCCCATGACCGAGGGGGACTCTCATCATGCTGGTTCAACTCAGGACATGAAGGATGTGTTTCTTCTTGCACATGGAGGACAATGACCTCTTGATCATGCCTAAGTGAGGCCTCGAGACCTCTTCACACCTACCTTGTATAGCGCGTTGACTTTTTCTTGGCACTTAATGTAGTCCTCATAGTCAGCGAACACTTTGAATCTGTACAAGAAACAGTGTTGGTGAGACACTGGGAGGAGGTATGTTGGAGGAAAGCAGCGTCCTGTGTGAGTGAGTGTGTGTGGTGGTCGGTCTGTGTGGAGCCTACCTGTGTGCATGCAGATGTGAACAACATTTCCCTGTCTGTGCGGGAGATTTAGGGTAGACGCGACATTGATTTTATTTGTGAGTGTGTGTATACACTGGCACGTTTGCGTGCATTGTGTGTTTGTTTGTTTGTTCCTGTCTCAGTGTGCTGGTGCTGTTTGCCTTTACCTGTCATGGTACATCAGCATGTTCACGATTTCCTTGAATAGATCAGGCTCTGTTGGGCTGAAGAAGCCTCCGGAGATCTGGTCCATGGCCTGTTTCAACTCGGGCAGCTTGTTGTAGTAGTCAAGGGCGTTGTATCTGAGGAGTAGATATGGAAGCTTATCACTTTTGAGGTAAGGTTATTGATCAGGGCAGGTCTACAGTTACAGTCCGGACCACTGCGTGGCAGCACCAACTGGGAGAAAGGAGCTTTTTATGAGCAGTAGGATTAACTCCCGAAGCAAAATCTGTTCCCAGCCTTCGACCCATCCTGTTGTGCAGGAGCAGTGAGCAGCTGTAGTACACAGGGACCAACTCCAGTTCTTTATCCTACTGCCTTGCTCATAGGCACAGGCCGAAGTATAAACCCTAACGTGTATGTCTTTATGATGTTGGGGGGG
>OMLC01052703.1:0-13555 GCA_900302585.1 Regalecus glesne
GGTGCACATACAGATTATACAAAATATATATATATATATATATATATATGTGTGTGTGTGTGTCCATTTGCAAAAACAGCAAATATCCCAGCATTGTGTGTATTTCAGGTAACTATGTAACATACATGTATCGGAAATAGACTCAAGTCCATGAATACTGGGATGGCATCTAGCACGTTACCTGTGCCCCCATCGACAGGGTCAGTGGTTGCGTCAGGAAGGTCATCTGACATAAAATTATGCCTACTCATCCTGCAGATTGACAAGACAATACCGGATCATTCAAGGCTCCATATGGGATAAGGTGAGGCCCGGGTTGGCAATGGCCACCATTGGAGCTGTGCCCTCAGAGTACTGATGGACACTGTAAAATCCACTGTGGTAACCCCTGAAAAACAGGAAACAAGCTGAAAGAAGATGTGATATACAGGAATCCATATCAGAAGCTGCATTATTACATCAACCTAAGGGAACTGAAACCTACTGAAACTACTACCACGCCACATAATCTAGGAATAACAAGTCCTCAGTTCACATATGTGCAAGAATATGTGTGTGTGTGTGTGTGTTTTTTACAGGGGTAAAATAGAGAGAGGAAGAGAGCGAGAAAGGAAGAGAGAGAGGGAGAGAGAGATTTTGGCAGCTTTATTACCATAAAGCCACTCTCTAATTCTGCCCTTCCTCTCTCCCACCTATAATGCAGCTACATATCAGCGAGCCAGTGAGCAGGGCTGCAGACGGAGAACTATCTGAAGTACAGGAGAGGGCGATCAGAGGGCGCCTAATTGAAAACACACACTGACTCAGACTCAGCTACTAAGAGAAGGTGCAGTGTGTGTGTGTGTGTGTGTGTGTGTGTGTGGTGGGGATTTGGTATGTGGAAGTAGTGCAGTGAGCAAGAAAGCCCTGATGAACAAAGGTTTGAATTGCGAAAGAGACAAACTCACTCTGCGTGACATCTCACTAAATACTTTCATTGTTTCTCCTGCCGAAAACAAGTATCAAGTATCGTGGCCGGGAGGGCAGAGACAGTGATCTGAGACCTGCCTTGTTCGCTTACCCCGACATGTGTAACATATGCATAAATTCATCTCACAAGCACATTTAATTCTCACATCTTGTTTTCTGTCTTATAACACAATTTAGCTTGTTTCACCACTTTCCTCCAACCAAGAGTTATTTGGATACTGGAGGAGTTGTGTGTCCTACATTGTGGTGTTCTGAGGTGTTGACCCCTTGTCTCTGGAGAACTCCTGAAACTGCGTGGTGAACAAGTATTATTGCTACAGTCTGATGCGGGCACGTTTCACTAGCTTACAGAAAAATAAAATGTAAATGTGGAACGACAAGAATGTGAAACCAAAGACAAGGCAAGATGGTGAAATTCAAGAGGAATGACTTTTCAGAACTTTTTCCCCCTGCAGAGGGATAAGCACGTTTGTTTTCTTGCACGTGTGTGTGTGTGTGTGTGTGTGTCGGTGTGTGTGGGTGTTTCAGGGGTCTCAGCACCACCTCACTGGCAGAGAAAGCAGCGCCTGAAAAACTGTTCATTCATCTGAAAGGGCAAAACAATGTAACCCTGTGCACTATGACTTGGAGCCGTCCCTGGGCTCTTGGAAAGATCTAGCACTCCGAGAAAATGCAATTGACTGACTGGGAGGACTTGAGGTTTCTTTCACCGAGGTCTGAAATATGCTTCCTCCATTCAAGTCATATGAGGATAAAAAGCTATAAAACTAGGGGGGGCTAATTTAAGTGAAAATTCTGTGGCCATATGGTTGAATTCTACACTCCCTGTATCACATTTCAAATGACTCTGGTACTTGAGCGCGATTCAACGTTTGGATTGTTTGATTGTTTGGGGCTGTCTGGGCTCTCAGTCATGTGGCAGAGCTCCTTGGGACGCAGGCCAAACTCATAGCATATGTTGGAAGGGTATGACAGGATTTTAGTGAGTGTGTGTTTTTGAAGTGTACACACACAGACACCCACACACTGAGAAATGGCCTTTGTTTGAAGGTTATGTTTTTGGCAAGCGCTTGCACACATTCATCATGTGTGTGTGTGTGTGTGTGTGTGTGTGTGTGTGTGTGTGTGCGCGGTATGCATGAACTCATGCACATACACCCACGTTCTCACACTTCACATAATTAAACAAATAAACAGAAACACAAAGGGGATTTCTCTTCATGTCCCAGCTTGCATTTGCCTCTGTTATCATGGCATGGAGAGGTCACTGGCATTTTGTTGGTCTGATCAGTTGATCAGGAAGTTGATAGCTACCGCTTGCGTCATTTGTGTGTGTTTGAGCGTGCATATGTCTGTGTCTGAATCATGTGGAGCTTTGTGAGCATGTGGATGACTACGCGTCTGTCCGTGTATATGTGTGTGTCCGTAAGCGTCCGCTGCACCTTTTTGGAGAAACTAAAGATGCCAAACCGAGATCTATTGAAGGTCATTAGCCCACCTCGGACGTGTGTTTGTGCAAAGGTTAATATCTCCAGCATCTACGTACCTCTGCAGCTACGAGTTTGGCAACCCCGCTAAATTTTACTGTTAACCCTGTGACAGGATCAAAAACACATTTGAGCCATGCCTCCCATCAACCTTATCTTAAGAGTGGCTTTATCCGCCATGCTGACTGCCCGTCTGGTATTTCACTGTTTTTTCATTCGCTCTTTCCCCCTTCATTCTACCTCCTCTTTTCCCTTGGTCTCCGTTCTAAAGGATATCCTCTATTATTCATTTGTTTTTCTCCTTTTTTTTTCTCCTCCCTCCTCCTCCTCCCTTTTCCTTGCTCCCTCTCCCCTTTCTTTATCTTGCGCCCTATTTGGATTCAGGATGTGTCAGTTTGGGTGATGGTGACGGAGTTCCCCGGTCCCTGGAGGGGTATTGGAGCCATAGGAACACTGTTCTCCGCCTCTCCGCGCGTTGGCATTGTAAGGGTGGGCTAATCGTTATAGAGAGGCCTCAAAGAAAGTGGACAAAAGGTCACGGCGGGTCACTTTGGCGTTCTAACATGAAAGCAGCTCCCAGTTTCAGTGAGGATTAACCCAAAAATTCCATTGACTGCAACACTATAGGAGCTGGCAGCGTCTTACATATGTGAACCCCCCACCCATTTAAAAAAATCCCCTCTCCTCTCAGCAAGAAAAGATTGTCTGCTCTGCCTCCTCTCTCCGCTCCTCATCAGTCACCATTCTCCCGCAAACCCTGGAACACATGCAACCTCACTCGCACAAAACAGATGGACATGCATGGAGACATGAGCATGCAGACATATGAACACATGCACACGCACATATATGCATGCACATTCATATATACACGTACACACATGTACACCCAAAAAACACAATTCGATTGGAAATCAAAAGAGTTCGGTGTCAGGAGCACTAACAGTCACACTCTGCCCTTTGACCTTATAGGTGCCTTTCATTCAGTCTGCTATGTGTGTGTGTGCGTGCGTGTGTTTGTTTGTCAGCGCGTGTGAAGGAATGAGAGTGTCTGTGTGGCCAGAGAATAATTACGGTCCCCTCTGCAGAGCTCATTTAGAGGTTAATGTGTCAGTGAATGAACTGAATCTCCATAGCTCCATGGGGCTGTGAGGTGAAGTCCCCAGGACACCGGCATGCTGTACCCCCAGAAACAAGGCCCTTTGCAAGGGAGAGGATTGAGAATTACACCCTCCTCTGCAAGGGGGATGGAAACACAGGGCTTGTTCTCATTCAAATGATGACTAGATAAAGAGCGCGGGTTAAAAGAATGATGTGCCTGAATGAAAGGATGAGGGGGATAAAAGACTTACTGAACCCACAGCTATGCCCTGGGTGTTAAACCACAGGCCACTGGACCCATAGGCGATACCTTCGTGACCTCAAGGTGAGGACCAACACTCTATGCTCATTTTTAATTGTCTCTGTTCTTGGCATGCTTTGGTGGCCTGCAAAATATCACTGCTGGGCCGGTTTGGCACCGGGTCGATACTATGAACGGCTCTTGATGGCAGGATCCCTGCTTTGTCGTAAAATTTTATGTGTCCATAAGTCCAGAGGGTCATTATGACAGAATCAGGGTCATTATTGTCTTACGCATCATACTACAGAAGGACTTCAATCATGTTCCTCTGACTCGATTGGTCGATCATGCAGAACCGAGCCCTATTCAGGTTCAAGGCTTGAGCTCCATTATTTATGACAAGTTCTTTCAAACTTGGTGTTTGGAAGAAGTTCTAGTGCACAATTTTAGTGCTGACTACAGTGAAATCCTGAACTCTGATTTCGCAGTGATTTCTTTCGAAAGTTCACCAACATTTCTTCATGAAGCCCGAAACAGGGGAGTAGTACATCCATGATCAAGCACACAAGATGTGAAACAGGTTGTAATGAGCTTCGATTATTTTCCTTTTCAACTTGTAAAATCATATCACTTGGGACAGAGCTGATCTAATTTTCTTACTTATCTGATCATGTGTAATTCATATTCTTGTTCCCTATCCAAGTAATATCCAACATTTTTGGATTATGTAAGAAAGAGGAGGAACCCAAATAGATCACTCAAGCATGCAATTAATGTTGAACTAGAGTCACCAGAGAGCCATACATGTGTCTTGCGTCACTGATTATTACTGCCGGCATTAACCGAAATTGTGAGGCAGAGGAAAAGTGCAAAAACAGCATTTATCAAAAGAAAAACACTGAATTCCCATCACAATCCGCTCTCTGACAGGCCAGCAGCATAATTTCTGGGAAATAGCCCTGATGCAACATGGCTTGTAGTCACAATTCTGCAAAGCCAATCCAACGCCACGTCAGACACAGATACAGCAGTGGCTACTGATAGCCGTTTGGTTATCGTGCACATACTGTGAATACAAACCTGGCTCGTTTTGCATTCACCTAGGCTGATCTGACGGCTTAAGTGGCACAGCCAGTTCAGTGTGTGACAAATTTCTTGCCAAATGGAGTTACTAACCCCCAGTATTGATAAAGAGGGGGAGATATAGCATGCCAATGTGTGGCGTCACAGACAGGGGCCACAGAGGGAGGGAAATGTGCCCCCCCCCGATATAGTCAGGGACAGGGGTGATACTGTGCTCCCTTTGTGCAAGCCGTGGCCGTGTGGGGTGCAGAGATAGGGAATGAGGCCCTGTGAATCCATGACACGGGGGAAGGTAAAGTGGGCACACTGTGTGGGGAGAAAAGGGAGCTGATCTGATAGCATCAGTATGCTTTACTGATTTGCAGAATAATTGAGAATTGGGGTTTTGAAATACTCCTTACACCCCCCCCCAAGAAAAAATGTACAAAATGTACGACTCAGTGTAAGAATTTACTACAGTAAGGATCAGTCAACCTCAATTAAGGCACAGAGAGAGATTTGATTGAGAGTACGCTCTGCTCAAAACAAACAACTGAGCTGTTGCCGATGTAAGAATGATTGATGTATAGACGAGGAGAGTAATAAATGGATGACTGGCACAAATGCTATCTGAGGTTATGAATGACTTGAATTTTTCAATGAGGACATGAAATCCATCACAATCTGCAGCAAAATGTAGCACGGTACATATTAACATATTAGCAAAATGTATTTTAAAAAATCCAGTCAGAGAAACTATAGAAATAATATTCAGTATTAATGTTGCCACTGTTAATTACACTCAGGGATTACACGAAACAAAGAAGGAAAGAGTTAGAGCTAGAAAGAAAATGTGAATGGCATACTATGAGTAGCTTAGACGCACAAACACACATAAGTACACAGACTTGTACAGACACACGCAGACACTTACACATACCAATCCCCAGAAGGACAAACAGCTTTTGTTTCTGTCAAGCGAGGCTCAGAAAGGCAGTGAGAGGCTTTATTGGAAAAAGGGCTGTGGTGTTTTCCTCTCAGAGATCACTCGGGCTCATTAGAGAAGACATTACAGAGCTGGAAAAGAGCACATGACACATCACACTTCAGACAGCTGACCTATTTACAGGGTGACTTGTAGTATATCTATAAAACACATTACAGCCCTTTCACAAGGGTCTACTCCGTGCAACAGGGGAAAATATGAACTAATCATCTTTTGAAGTTGTGTGTACGTGAAGGATGGGGGGGTCGATGGGGGGAGAGGGCAAGGACGATTTAGCTGTCAAAGGAGAGAATAACAGGAGCACCGCTCACACATCAAATGCACATCAAATACAAATTAAACAGACTCCCTCATTCGCACACACACGTAAGCATGCTCGCACCCACACAGACACATATTAAAGTAGGAGTGTGTTTGTGTTTTTGCAGATTCTGTGTGCGCATGTGTTTGTGTTTGCATGTGAATTGCAGCACTGTGTGTATTGTGGGTGTGCACGGTTGTGTTTGTGTGTGAATTGTAAGCACAGTGTGTGTGTGTGAGTGTGTGAGTGTGTGAGTGTGTGTGTGCGTGTGTTCATAGTAACAGTCTCCATACCACAGGCTTCCAGTCCGTGCTGATCACTTCCATGTGTTGGGTATCAGCCGTCCAGTGGCGAAACACAACTTTTCCATTGCAGAGGAAAGGGAAGCCAACACAGAGGCATCCCCCGAAATGTCGCTGTCTGTAAATGAGGCTAGAGGAAAGGAAACGGTCACTGGCAGGTCCCGATGCCTCCAGAGACAAGGGAACTGAAAAATAGGCTTTTTGGTTGATGCCTTCATTGAAAGTGCCTCATGGTACCATGAGGTCATACTTTGGGGTGGCCTGAACCGGGTTATAGAGATCTGTTTGGATCCACACAGATAAACAAAATTAGTCAATATGAGACCGAATGGTTGCCAGTTTAAATCCCAAATCGACTTGCCTTGGAAAACATGTGCGGTAAGAGCAAATCTGAAATATGGACATCAACAACTATCTTCATGGAGCTCTTAAGCATTGCTCTGAGCCTTAGCATGGTCTCCTTCAGTGGAACGGCCCAGTGGCCAATAGGAGAGATAGCGCTCATTTGAACACGCAGGCAGAAAAGTCCATCATGTTCACCAACTAGTTTGAATCAACGCACCTCTCACAAACTCGAGATATAACCCTCGTTCTGAGACCATCTTTCATATCTTTCCACATATCAGCAGTTGAACTTCATCTCTTCCTCCCATCTCATTCCTACCTATCCAGTTCAATCCAGTTTTGTTTTGAAAGGGTGGTTATATACATAATGTTATTGTACGATTTCACAGAAAATCCCCTCCCATCCTTTGAAGCAGAGAAGCGCTGACCGGAGCTGAGCGATCCCTGCTGTAAAGCCTCAGTCTGGACAAGGCCTGAGTCAGTCCCACCACCGGGACCCTTCCCTCTCTCGTACCCCGTCCACATTCTTCCCACTCCTTCACGCAACTGGAACAAATTTACGTCAGCTCAACAGATTTTTCAAGGCACATTTTGAGGTGCACACAAGGCCGCTGGCCCGCTGAAGCTGACCAGAGGGTATTTGTCCCAGTTGAGGCCTTTGAAAATAAACAGGAGGACAGAGGAGCTTAGTCTCGTGAAGCCGTGAGCTTTCAGGGGCAGAGGAAAACAACAATTACCCAAGGCGTTATGAGCATTAAGTGCTGAATGAGAGCCGTCCTGAGGTAGAGCCCTCTGAGTAAATAAGCAAAGACAGGATGCTATCTTGCCAGGCCATGAACATCGATGAAAAGGAGACATAGAAAAACACAAATAAACTTAATTTGACTGTGCACTGACCTCCTTTGTCAGAGTGCTACCACTGGGTTGTTGGTGTTGAGTTTCCACCAGCGAGAATTCATACTCTCGTTCTCACTTCCTCTATCTATCTGCCAACTCAAGTTATATTTATATAAGTAAATGCACCCGACATCGAAATGTGGGACTGCATGGTCACAGGACAGTGGAGCCACGGTTGTGAAAACTAACTTGCAAGGAGGTACTATTGGCAACTAATGATACTTTCAACTTGCGATAGATAAAAAATATTTTTATGAATATAATTTGAACATGAAATATTTAATTCATGTTGTTTAAGGCAAAGGAATGGCTCAGGAGGTAGGCTGATTGTCTAGTAATCGGAAGATTGGTGGTTTGACCCCTGGACCCTGCAGAAAGCCTGTGGAAACATCCCAGAGCAAGACACTGAACCCCTAACTGTTCAAGCCCTGAGATGGAATAGTGACCTGCCCAGACTGTTTCACCACTTTTTCCCCAGTGATTGCTGGGATATACTCCAGCATGACCCCGTGACCTGACTTCAGATAAGCAGTTGGTAACGGATGGCGGGATGACATAATTATATATATATATCAATATACTGGGGGGCCGTAGTAGCTTAGCGTTACGGCACTCGCATCAGGAAATGACAAGCCAGACATCATGAATTTGATTCCACCACGGGGCATCAGGAAGGGCATCTGTCCTTAATGCCCAATGCTCCATCTAGGTATGTGTCAATTCATACAATGTGAAGACTAATCATGACACATAAAAACAGACCTTTCAGTGTATAATGATATACATATCTTGTATTTACATGGTACAAATACTGCATGAGTAAGGGGGATTTATAAGAGGGCGATACAGAATCTGTCTATCTAGAGATCCATCTCCTACTCCTAAGTTTATCTTTCCCCTTCACGTTTGATCACCTATCATTCTAATCATCACATCTGCCCCCTAAACTCCTGTATATCTTTATGCTGTGATTTGTAACTTCGGGCCACTGTCATGATAGCTGTTTACCTTATTTAGATTCAGTTAGACAAATGTTTTCCGTGCAAATGAATTCTGTCAAGAATGCACAACTGGAATGTAGCATCTTCATCACACCACAGTGCTTAAAAGAGGCTTAGACCTCCAGTCAAAAAGCATGTCTTCGTAAGATGGAAGAAAACCTGGGGTGATCTGATGATTACCGAGCAGTTGTTTATGCGAGGTAGTTTGTACAGTTACCACGGAACGGTCTGCCATTTCGACTAATTGCGGTGGCATTGAAAAAAGTTGCGTCTACTATTCGACAGCCAACTCCTCCTGGCTTTTTTATCTCCTCTGTGCTTTCGAGGATTTGCAAGATTGCACCCCGAGGACTGGTGGGCCTTCAAATCAAACTCTGGATGCTCCATTGATTTTCCATTGATGAACTCCCATAGGCTCACTTCAAACTCTTCCGCACCAAGTTTTCCCACAGTGAGAGGTCATCTACTCCTATATGCTCTTCTGTCTCTTCATTTCCTCGTTCTTGTTTTCTAACGTTTTTGGCAAGTATCCGAGCTGGTATCTCTCCCTGTGATTATTTGTATGCATTCACGGAGATTAAAACTGCTTCCCATCATGCATTTGAGCCCGAATATGAAAGAACAGCATGCGTGAGTGAACCTATGTATGGAGCTATAAGTTTGTGCACATGTATGTCTGTGTGTATACATGTGCACGTGTGTGTGTGTGTATGTGTGTGTGTGTGTGACTGCAAAGTGCAGGGGTTAAGAAGCAATTAACTGGCAGCTGTGTTTTTGTTGGTCCTAATGAACACCGCAGTTAACGGCCCCAGAAAGGTCTGTTTGCTGTAAAAAACAAAAAAGCTGCTATTCATCCCTAAGTACCCTTGTGACCTTGTAAACAAAACACGAACTACAAAATCTGTGGCAACCTTTAATTTCTGCCTGCCACCGCAAGAGGCTGGTGCCTGAAACCAGAATGATAAAAGAGAGTCTGCAAAGTGCAGACCTTTATGTCAAGCTAATTGACTATTAGGCTTCCCCACATCTCCTGCACGACTTTTCTTTTTCTCTTCTGATGGCTGCCGTGTCGCGAAGGAGCTTCTATGCAAATGGTGGCTAAACTGAGCACAAACACATGAAAGATAGACATTAGAAAGAGTGTGAAGTTGTATCAGAGGAGTACACGGTGTGCCTGTCACTTTCTGCCCCTCTCCACTGCCTCGGGGACGTCCCCGGGCAAGCCGATAATTGTTTTGCTTCTAAGAACTGAGGGCTATCAGTGTAGGTCAATTGGCTTCACACAAACATGCACAGTGAGCATGCTGAAGGAGAGGCTCGGTCTTTGCCCTGTTACAACATCCTGGCTTACTGGGTCAATCAAGAGCTCCTATAATGACCCATCTGCTTCCTCGATCCAATGGTTTTGCGGATTCTGCTGCCATTGACTACAGTACATTTTTTCCTAATCCTGCTGTTGCATGTGTCATTATTGATGGAGGATATTGACAAGCAATTATCTATCAAACGTTTTCAACCTGCGCTTTTTGCATGAGAATACTTTCTTAGCTGTGCTGAAGTTATTAGCTAAGCATATCACACACCACATTTCAACAACTGCATGTGATCAACTGCAAGGGATGAAGTGAAAGTGTTCTATTAACACAAGAGACTGATGGGATTTGTTTCTGCATTCAACCCATCCTACTGTACAGGAGTGAGAGCCCAGTGCCCTGTGTAGTGTGGTGCTCGAGGAGCGGCTAAGGGTTCAGTGTCATGCTCAAGGACTTCTCGACATGCTTTCTGCAGCAGAAGGGGGCTCGAACCACCAATCTCTGATTACTAGATGACCACCCTACCACACATTCTGATCCATTGTATCATTGCCTGTCTCAATTACATGTGATATATTGTTAGTTTTCTACTGTATTCACTTTATTGAGTAACTCCTTTTCCGCCTCTTTAAAAATCTGTTTTTTTTTGTCTATGGCTGATGCTGAGATCCTGATCCATGCCTTAGTTTCATCCAGATTAAATTACTGCAGTGTCATTTTTCAAGGCCTGCCACGCACTAGCACTAAAAATCTTCAAAATGCAGTTCAAAATGCTGCTGCTAGAATATTCACTAAAACAAAAACGTTTGACCATATCACGCTGATTCCAGGCTCCCTTCACTGGCTCCCTGTTCATGCTAGATCTGACTCTAAAGTGCTACTTTTAACCTATAAAATACTTAAGGTGCCTGCCCTTTCAGCAACCTCTCGGTTTGAATGCATTGGACCATTCCAAGCTTCTGTTTGTGGCTCCAAGCACACGTGTGCCCATGATGTGTGGCTGTTTCCCCCCTCCCCCTTTTTTTCTCTCTCTTGCTTTCCAGGACAAATTTTCTTCCTTTATGGACTCTCTGATGGCCATGGGTCATCTCTCTCTCTTTTGACCACATGATGACTTCCGAGCCTTCTGCCTTGCCTCTTGTGAGAACATGAAGCCTATTCTCTCTGCAAGGGCCCACTAAGCAGAGCTGGGTTTTGTGGTGCCGGGTCCTGCCAGCTCTTGACTGCATCAGCGGGGTTCCTGACGTTGTCTTGGATGGTCACAGATTCCCTAAATTTGCCTTGCACTTTTAAAATTTTATCACCCAGCACATTTGAATTTGCTAAATTGTATGGATAAACAATATGTATTCTACATTACCTTGCTCTCTGTGTAATTTATGTTATGATATTATATTTCTCTTATTTTTTTGTATTTTGAAGAGTGATCCCTTCTCTGTTGCTCTTCCTGAGATTTCTTGCATATTTTTCTTGTGGAGTTTTTCCTCTTTCGGTTCTAGGGTCCAAGGATAGTGGGTGTCGTATGTCCTATACCGTTGTATATTGTACTGATTGTATTGTAAAACCCTTTGGGACTATCTTGTGAATTTGAGCTATACAAATAAACTTGACTTGAGAGGTTGACTCCAATCCTCTTGTATTTTTGCCCACTGAATCTAAGCTGAACTGTGTAAAATGAGGTTTTCCCAGGGCATGTCCAGTATGAGTAAATATGTCTGTGCCCCTAATCCTAGAAATAAAGAAGACCAAAAAAAAATCCAAACAGTTGCCAACAGGTATAACTTTGCAAATAATATTTTCTTTAACTACTACTGATAATAATAATAATAATAAATATTATCATTACTTCAACCGTCGTTCTCTCTCTCTCTCTATCATTCTCTCTGCATATTTTATTTCACTCAGGTTAAATTCTTGGATAAAACCAGGTTGCTCTATTCTTAAAGACATTTGAGCCATGGTAGCTCATTGGGTAGAGCACATGCCTGGGACTCAGACGTTGCAGCTTCATAGCTCAGTAAATGTGAGGCATTCACTGTAATGTGCTTTCGAGTGGTTGTTAGATTAGAAAGGCACATTTTTAATATATAGCATAATGAATTAGAATGATTAGAATTGTCTTCATGCATATTCACTAATCCAGTTAAGGAAATCACAAAAACAATATAATAATAAAATAAAATGTTTCAATAGAACATAGTGTACAGATGAACTGATTAGCCTTTTCTGTGATTTGTTAGAATTTTTTAATTTACCACATGACAAAGGCTGGTGGAATCTGTGCTCTGCATCTAACCCATCCTATTCCATTAGGCGCAGTGAGTGCAACCGCCATGAGGTACTTGGGAAGCAGGGGTTCAGTGTCTTGCTCAAGGACACCTCAACATTCTTTCTGCAGGATCCAGGGATCGAACCACAAATTTCTTATTACTAGACGACTGTCCTACCTCCTGAGCTATGCCGCCCAGATTCATATATCTAAAATAAGTGAAATCTAAGCGGTCAGGTCACTAAGGGCAATATGCCTATATTTGCATGTGTACAACAACACATATATTTAAACCCAGATTTCTCTCAAATATATTGCTATCCAGTTATACATGGTTGAACCCTGACTTGTGCACACGCACACATGTATGCGCAAACAAAAATATAGGAATCCACTCACCTCAGTTGACAGGAGTATGCCTTCTCTTCCAGAGCACGCACATGGTTGTTGGAAGAACCAAAGAGGAGAGGCAGACATGCTCCTGCCCCATCACCAGTCGCCTTCAATATTTTATGAAGAACCTTTCTCCTGTCCCCTCGAGCATGGCGGCCTTCGCTGGCATGCAGCATCAATTCTTTATTCCTCCACTGCAAACAGCTGTCACTCCTCTTTCAGCAGGAAATAAAGGAAGTTCCAAAACCATTTTGCATTCTTTTACTAAACTATTTACCCTGATCACTCATTTCCTCTGGGCTCCCCTCAGCATCCCTCTTTGTGCCGCCTTGGGAGTCGGATAAAGCTGGCCTTTTTAAAGCAGAACTGGGGTCAGATTTGGGTTTAGTCCTGCAGTGTGGAGAACTGTGGTCACTAAACAGGCAGGAAGATTTCGATGCCTTGTTGGGGTCTAGCCTCTTACCAATACAGACATTTAAGGTTAGATTGTTATAGACACATTATGACTTACAGGGAGAACAGGCTTCCCAATGACAAGCATGCTTCATCAGCCTTTGCAAATAAAATTTCAATTTTAATTCATTTACTGTCAGAAGCTGAAGCTTTTATATTTATGGCCCACTTATCATTTCAAACTAATGATTTTAAAATGTTATTGTATGGTTTTGGTGGCGTGTCAAGAGCTCCATGACTTCCACTTTCAAGTTAAATGTCAGTAGACATATTTCACTCCAGGCAAAAAAAAACAACATCCTGCTAGAACCATGTCTAATTAGTCAATGTGAATCATTAAAAAAATGTCATAATTATGTTTGTGTTTCTAAGAGTTTTCTATTTTTTATGCAAGGCCGGTTGTGTGTAACTGAGG
>OMLC01052722.1:0-13338 GCA_900302585.1 Regalecus glesne
AGAGAAGTCTGAGTACGAATAGAAAAAGGTAGTGGACATTGGAAGGTTTACATATTATGTTCCCTCTGGGTAAGTTCAATACTGCAATCTGAGCGTGTGGCTCGGAACTAGTGATAAACCAAAATTACAACTCAAGGTGAAAAGGTCAGCGAAGGAGTTTCATTGTTGGCCAGTCCGGTTATTTATGGGTCGGGGTTACTCGCAGAGAGGTTACTTGCACGTCCCCCCTCCCCTCTCCTTTCTACACGCACTTACTCATGTTCACAAGGAATTCCTAAGCCCGTATTTGCAGCACACGCAACGAGAGAACTCAATATCTGAGAGCTGTGAAGTGAAAATGTGGAGGTCACCAGTTAGCTGATCCCGGGCGTTACTTAGGCATCAATATTGTGCATATTTCAATCTGAAAAGTTAGTCATAGTTTTTGTTGGGTTTCTCCAATTTGATTTATATATTCAATTTTCCAGAAGTACAAAGGTCCGGGAGTATATCCCTGCTTGAGCGTATTGAACCTAACAGATGAATATTTTAAATTTCATATGAATACAGTCAACCATGATGTGCTGAGTTTGCCTTTATGCGAGACAACCTTTTCAAGGCCCGCTTTTGCCTGAGTAGTGCCACAGACGCAATGTGATCTATCAAAGTATTCCTGTTGCCTAGTCAGGGAGAGAGAGAAAAGGAGAGGAGCAGGGAAGGACACTGCTGAGATGTGATGTACCTTATGATCTCTGACCTGTGGTTCACAGCATCTATCTCTAATTAGCTGCTGCTAATTAGAGAGGAGGAATGATAATGGCCAGAGACAGCCCGACATGCTCCGGGGAAAGTGAAACGTTTCTGCTGACACACCTCCAGGCCTGCTGAAAAGAGATAGTATAGAGTGCCCCTGTGACACCAAATGCACAAATATGCACGGACACTTTGAAGGGCTGTTGCTCTAACCTGGAGAAAGGGCTCAACTAAGTCAACCAGTCAAGGCCTGCTTCTGTGATCACTTGACTTCCCAACGGCCAGGCTAATGGATTAGCCACAAATGGTTTAAGAAATGTAGATTCATGTTTTGTGGGGCAGCTCAGGCAAAGAAGGCAAACGGACCGTTACCAAGGCACCAATAGCCCATACATGTGCATGGTATGGTATCAGACGGGTGGGGCTAAATTGACTGGAAAGTAAGTTGGGAAATAGACAACAGCTTGTGTAGATGGGTGACTAGAATTCAACATGCATGGGTACTAGATGTGGAGTCCCACAGGGGTCAGTATTAGGCCCTAGATTGTTTTTTTTCTGTATTTTAGTGACATATGTAAGCTATCAAGTGTATGAAAAACATTTTATTCAGTGATGACACAACCATTTTTCGTTCCAAGGAGAATTTATAAGAGCTTTTGGAGTTGATCGGCTAAAATGAAAAAGTAAAAAATGTGGTTTGACAGAAACCAATTATGATTAAAGCTGAAAAACAACAAGTCTACAGTATTTAGGAATTGAAAAATAGACACACAACTTGAAGTAATGATCCACAATATTAAGATTGAATACAAATCTCTGGGTGGGATACTTGACCATACAATCTGCCGGAAACCTTTAAGATATGTAAGAACAAAAATGACAAGGATTAATCGAGTTCTGGGAATGGCAAGCCACATCCTGGATCATAGAGAATTGTATATTCTGTATTTTTAACTTGCATTGCCATATTTCAATCACAGTGAGTAGGTCTGTGGGTACACCCTACAAAAGCAACTTACAATCATTATGTGTACTACAAAATAGAGCAATAGTGAGAGTAAACTATGTAGGATACTTGGAAGACATAAATAAACTGTTTTTAAAATGAATAGACCATGAAGTTCATGAGCCTGGTAGAATGTGATACCGCACAAATGTTGTACAAAGCAAGATCTAATCTATTTCCTGGCAGCATACAAGTTAGCAAGCGGTACGTACAAGGATGAGGGGGAAGTCCTGCTTCTCTCATGACTGACAAACATGGTGGATGCTGATTTTATGTTTATTGGAAATCATGATTATTTCTTTTAATGTTTCTATTTTTAACAGCTTTAAGTGATCTTTTATTGTTTGGGTTAACTTCTGAGACAAAGTATTGACAATGACATACTCTGTGAATGACTCTAAGTGCTTGATCCAGGTTTATTAACTGAGCATTAGAGAGGGGGTAGGAGATTATAAGTAATGTTTTCCTCCTGTTGATTTCAAACACATATTTGTTGGATTCTTTATTTGGGAATTCTTTTTGTTGGATTATGTTTGATATGAAGACATTCTGATTCGAACAGACATTCAACTGCACGTTCAAAATAGAATTCTTTGTATTTTATTCCTCCAGTGTCGGAGTGAATTTATGGCCCCTTATGAAGTTGTAATAGCATCGTGTTGACAAAGAGGAGTTCTTGTCGCCAGATGGCAATCGTCTGTGACTAGTGCAGATTAGCATTGAAACTCCAGTCAATGGCCCACATGCATATGAAACCATTGTTGGTTTGGATCGTGATGCAACTGTACCGTTCATGAGAGTTGGGATGCTGCAGTCCTCTCAGACTGAAGATGTCCCCTTTAGGAGTGATGAAATGTTTCTTACATTAAACTGTATCATTGGTGATCAGGATGACTGTACCACTTTGACATGAGCACCGGGAAACCGGCAGGCCTTTAGGACCTAGCGGACCATTATTTCCGAAGCTTTTATTCTTACCAATATGGGGTCAACCTCACAAAGATCACGGATGCATTAAATGCTATAGATGTGGTGAAAAGCAAAGTGTTTTGATATTTTCCTCGGTCATTGTAAATTTGAATCCAGGCCGCTTCGAGGAGCCTTCCCTAAAGAAAGCTCAGCTGCTATGACTTCATTTTCCCTACAAGTGGACCTTCAATTTAGGGGCATTTTTGCAGCCAGAGAATGACGACTCCCGTCCAAAAGTATGATAACTTAAGGAGGGCAAGACACAAACCACCAGTGACTGAAAAGACAACACCACTCGGTCACCTCAAATGGCCTTTTCACATGGCTCACCTCCTGTCATGCACAAGTCCGTAATAGGCTGGTCTAGAAGGGTTCTGTCATTTTCTTCATAATACAAGATACACATGATGGCTTTTCCTATAATGAGGGATTGGAAGTTCTGCCAGTGAGAAAAGAGGGGACAATTTTTCAAAGGTAAGAATAGAGATTGATGTGAAAAGTAGGTCATTGAGAGGCTGGTTCCTCCATCTGGAAGAAATATGCTGTCAGCAAGATGGGCCTTGCTTAAGTGGGCTAAGCTGGGTTGAGATAATGCTCCAACTATGGCTCCAGCCTTTTATAATATGCTGCACATGAAGGCCGCAACTAAAAGCTCAACACTTCAGAACCATCTTACAATAGCGGTGGGACCCTCCTCAGCGGCCATCCAGCCACAAGAAGTCTTCGTCATCAGCGAAATGCTGTTGTAAATCCACAAGGGACAATAAACCTGGCCTACTACTGGAGGGATGAAATACAAACAAGACTATTTGGAAAATGCTGTTGAATTTTTTAATTCAAATTCAAATGTCTTTATTTCAAGCAAAATTCAACAAGAATGATTCTCAATAAAGACTCCCAGATCAGAGTAGGCCATTGTCAATATCAGTGACTGTCATTCTCCGGTCACCCACATGGCCTCTTTGACTCGTCGTTCAAACCAGCGCTCCTCCCCATCGAGGCCGTGCACATCCCCATCCTTTAAAGACCCACCACTGGCGTGGAAATGGGTGTAGCTCACAGAGTCCTTGGCCTGATGGGTCTGCTCTTGTTGTGCCATCCTCTTGGCCAGAGTCAAGGCAATCATCCCGGCAATTAACAGAGTAAATTGACTTCTTTTCATGGCACTTTTCTGGTTGAGTGACCAACTGTGTACACTATATTGCTCTGTTTGTGTCGGGGGACCGCATACTTCGGCTGGACCAATTTCTAGTGCGGTGTGTTCGGGGCTTTGAAAGCAGCTGAGACGCGGAGCTTGCAAAATATGTCTCGACTGTTGTGAAACTTCCATCAGCTCACCACTGGTTTACACTGAAGCAGCTGTTGTCCTACTCTCTTTCATCCGCCGGTGCGCTGTTTGGATGTCTTCCTGGCTTCGAGGAACTCAAAAGCCTCACTGCAGTCCCCTGTCCTCAGATTCTGTGATGAAACAAAGCCGAACCAAAATATCAGCGAATGCCTCTAAAGCCGTGTGTCTTTTAATGCATGCTCAGTAATATGAGGCTACTCAGCAACATGAACAATCATGAAGTCCCCGGGAAGTGAGACCAAGGCAGTGGTTATAAGGAAAAAGTGATATATCATCTGACAAGGCTATTGACTGATGTTTATACCAAGTGTTATAACCAGGAGAAGCTGCATTTCAGATAACTATGGATTATAGGAGAAAGGTGAGGGACATCGTCATGGACGGGGGCGTGACGAGTGTGGTCTCTCAAGACGTCACGTCTCTCCTCACGTGCAATCCTGTCGATGAGGCCGTGGAGGTAATCCGCATGAAATTATGGGACAAATCCACCCTTAGCAACAGGACCAGGCTTCACATACAGGGGACATTACTATGGACAGAAGCACGGGTGGGCTCTGGGTTCCCCACTTTCACCTTTAGTGGCCAATCCTGTGTAAGGAGGACGTGGAAAAGAGGGGATGGATAGCATAACCAGGGACGCTTCCTAGAAAGTGGTTCAGATTTGCGGAGGACACCTGGGTTAGATTAAATCTCAGGGAGTGCCACATTTCCCCAACTGCATTGTTAATATCTGTCTCAGAAATGAATACAAACATGTCCGTGTGTCCTTGAGCAAGACACTGAACCCCCCAGCTGCTCCCTGGTTGCCACTGTCGCTCACTGCTCCTATACAACAGAAGGGGTTATGTGCAGAGGAGGAATTTCATTGTATTTATGAGCCATGACCAAAAAAAAATAAAACTTCTCAGCTTTTTCTAAAAATCTCTCCTCCAGTAGGCAAACTGGAAATGTTCCCTGTTGACATGCTTACTTCATTCTTTGGGTTCTAGTCTTGACCTGGTGGTTTATCATTTTTTTTTATGATATTGATTTGACTTGACCGGTGAATGGACCCATTCTACAGGCTCTTCAGGCTTCAATAATTTTGAGGGTCTCTAGTTGCTGGAACTCTGGCTTGAGCTTCTCTTTTAAAGCCAGCAGCATATTTCGAGGTGCATGGGCCTCAGGTTTGCAGTCATTTCCAGCTGGATCGTGTGTTTTGGTTCTAGTTTCCCTATTCCCCGGAGCATGTCTGTGTATTCATCTTCAGCATTCTGTGCTGATCCTTCTCTGTCAACTCTGTGTACTTCTTTGCTAGTCCTAGTTTGCTGGTTTTAAGTAGAATGATAGATGGCTTTCCACCTCGTAAGAGGACAAATTCGAGCACAAATGTTTGTTTCCTATCCTCCAACACCACTTTTCATCTCCCCGCGTCTGAGATGGCCCCCCCTCTGTAAACTGTTAGTGTCGTTTTGATCCGAGTGTTTATCAATGCTTTCTACTTTCCGCTTTGGTAGAACGGTTTCTATGACGATGTTTGCTGGTCAGTTTTAAATACGTCGTCTGTTTTGTTCACATTGTGTCTTTCGGTCCATTCCTCATCCTTTGGTCACCTGGTGACTCCCTCTCCAGATCTTTCAGATCCTGATGTAGTTCACCTCCTTCTCCTTCCCTGGTTGTGGTGGTCTGCTCATCTGTGGGACAAGGTTTCTCATCCCGCAGTACAAGCATCGCTAACTGAAGGCCGGGCACCGGTATGGTCGGCGCTGACCACCACGTTTCCCACAAGCTGTGCAGCTCATGTTGCCCATCTGCCATTGTTCTTATGGGTCACCTGGGTCGTGTGCTGTCATGTAATTTGGCAGTGATGTCCACTTTGCACTCACCCTCCAAATGCCGGCCGCTGCTCATGTATTGAAGATGTTGTCGCATCACTCCTCTAACTTTTTTAGTCTCAATGGCTTTATCCAGTTTTCGGTCATATTCTCCCAACAGCTCCTTGCTTAGACTCCTGTGTCCTAAACCGATCATGAATCTGTCTCTTATTAGAGAGTGAAAGAGTTGAATCAGACACCTGAGTGATGAACCTTTTCTCACTAAAACTTTAAGTCCAGATGAACCAATTTAACCTTCTGTGTGATTACCTTACCTGGATTATTGAGCATGGATCAGGACAGAAAAGGCCTGTGTTCTCTTCTGCCCCAAAGGTCAAATCAAGTCTTTGGATATGAGGCACCTTTAAAAAAAAGAAAAACTTAGCCTTGGCCAAAGTGCTGTACAATTGACCAATAAAGTAGTTATGAGATGGAAAGTAAAAAACTATTTTTTGCAAAACAGAAGGTTGACTTTAGTGAGGATAGAAGAACAGACAAAGCCAGTCCCCCTTTTTCCATGACACCCAGGTCGCTTTGGTCAGAGCTGTATAGTTTTAGTGGACCATGACTGCCCTCTACTGGCCGGTTAGAGGAACGGAGGAACATTCAATAAGGAGAGGGTGGACTTACTGAATGCTCAATAATCCAGGTAAGAGAATCGCACAAAAAAGGTTAAATCAGTTCATCTGCTTTCTTTCAACTCACCATGGCTTAAAGTTGAGTGTATAAGCTATTTAATATACAAGCGCAAGAAATGGTAAAAAAAGCTGTTAAGGGTAAGATCTCGATGTTTGGTGATTGGGAGAAGAAAAGATCAAGTCAAAAAGGTCGAAACACCACAGAAGGGATTCCTCTCTACAGTGTTGAACTACCAAGGCCATGATTTTAACACTTGTTCCAGACTCGTGTGACCAGTGTGCCCCTGGTAACACATCACTGTAGAATGACTTCTGATCAGTGATTTGTCACACCCTGATTTATCACTGTGGTTGTGGAGAGTCTCGTTTCTGAATGTGGAGAACTGTGGTGTGGTGTGGCTGGATGGGTCCGGCACTGTCCGTGGCCAACATCTCAGTTAGACGTCTGATCCTGTCAACCTTCGATGGTCCCTTCTACGCTTGCCGTGACCATAGTTCTTCATTAGACTTTCTACTTCCAGTGGTTATGTCCACCAATCACAGCTGGATTTCCTTATTAGGAAGCCCAGCTGATGGACTGAACGTTGGCATGGAACTCTCACCTGTTGAGATACTGGTTCAATGCACAACCTTCCAACCAGTCAGTGAAGACTGCACTGGTCCGGATGATATACTGTTTATGAGATAGGGTCTTATGATTTCTGGTTGATGACGTTCACTCCCAGGATTGAATATGGACCGTTTTAGTGGAACCTGTTGTCGTGGTCTTTAAGCCAGTCCATTGTTTCACAGTCACACCATTGCAGAAACCTACAAATGTACACTATGAAAATGTGCTACCAGTGTTACACTTGTTCATGTTCATTTTCTTTGGACTTATCAGGGCTTAAAGGATGATATATTGGAAATACAATGTGATGCGTTTGTGCAAGATTATGTAAAAAATGCAGTTTCCCCTCTTAACCAATAGATGGCGACATTTGCCCCAAAGTTAAAAAAAGTCATAACACCACTAACGTGGATTCATTCTATGAACATTGATGACTGACTCACAATTAAATATCACAATTAAATATAAATAAATATCTCCTGGTAATAGAATGTTTTAGAATGAATTAATAAATCAACTTTCAATCAATGTGAATAAATTTTGTGCTAATGGAATATATATATAAAATTTCAATTTTTTTAAGATCCAGAAAGACCACTACCAATGCAATGTTTTGTAGTTGAGCGTAATGTCAATTTAAAGCTTTGCTTCAACTGATCTTTTTTACATAGCATTTCTCTCAGAAATAATAATAATGATTATTATAATACCAGTACTAATAATAATAACCTTCACCTACCTACAAGTAAGGCCCCAGTTATTGGTGCAAACAGGGTTGCACACAACACACCTGAATGAGTTCAGGTATGCTTGAAAATGCAAATAAAAGGTAAAAACAAACTTAACGCATAAGTATTTACTTTCCAAATATATTTAATTGGCACAGTAAACACAATACAAAGTATTCAGTGCTCTGAAACACAAGCATCGGCGACCAAATGGAACACAAACAAAAAAGTGCAAAACACACCATTTGGTTGACCTTGTAAAAAAGGAATAGAAGTCTTACTCAGCAAAGCAGAAAAGGTAATGGTAAGACCTTCAATAGTTAAAATAGACCTTTTTACTTTTTCTTAGTTTAAACTTATATTCATATATATTCTCTCTAATTCCATCACATCATCACTTCTGTACAGGCCGTCTACTCTGGGTATTGACTAAAGGTTCAAAGGAGATGTAGTGGGTTAGATGGCTTCTAACTAACACCCTTTAACGGGTACGTGTGCCCAACATCAACACATCTTCCTGTGTGGAAATCACTCTGCATCATCATTCATAACAAGTTATCATTTTCCATTCCTAGGGAAACCAAAAGTGGCTTGTTTGATATTTGGACAACTCGAAAAAATGGTGGCAAAAAAATAGTTTGTGGGACTTTTACAACTGATTTGCTTCATTCCTTCAAGTAACTGAGTCATTGTGGTCTAAGCTTATCTGCAGTTGGACACCGTTATCATCATCCCATATAGAATCGAGTTCTCATATTCTGCATTTACTTAAATGACACTTCAACTGCGGCATCAGTTCAACAAAGCAAAACGATGTGTTACTTATATTTGCATCTCATTAGGTTCAGTCCCTTAGTCAGGCAGGATGAGTGGCCAGTAAAGCAGGCGCAGCAATGATCTCCAGCTTTAAAAAAAAAACTAAAAACGTCATGAAATACAAAAAAAAAAAAGAAGCAAAGTTTATTTGACTCATCGTCATACAAAAACAACAGAACAAGAAATGTTAAAATTACGTATGTGCCTTTGAGAGAAGGGAGCGGATAAAATCTCTAATCTATAGTGTGACATTCTGATCAGAATGAACCTCTTGTTGCCACCAAACTCAATGAAAATGACCTCTTAGATCTTTCGCCGTACCACACATTACACCAGCAGCATTCTCTCATATTCCGGACAGTGATACCGTAAACGAAACAAAAAAACCCACCAGTTATGGCCCAAATCATCCAAATCATCTATCACTGTGCCTAGTCTTAAATCTCAGTCACATACTCACAGGACATTGCGTGGGAGAGAATCACAGTTTTTTTCATATACAGTAGACAGTAAATAGACCATGCTAAATACATCCGACATAAATAACTTTTATAAATCTGGTTTTGGGTAAACTTTGCTGGTTTGGACCATGTGAAGATCTTTGAAATACTGACGTTACCACACGGTGATTAACTGTAAACGAACAACCATCAGCATCAGACACTCTGATTAAAAGAGGAGCAACACACTAACATGACATACACATACTGCGTATCCTCAGTATGAGACGTAGGACGACATTCATAACCCACCAATGCATAACATCGATCAGAGACATCTTTGGGTGGGTCCCTTACCGGGCTTTGTCTATGTTTAAAGTGAGAAGGTCAAATCGGGGTCACGGGGAGGAGATCACTCTCTCGCTGTTAAAACACAGGTCAACATGCTCTCTGAAGCAAAAATCCCGTCAGTGACAAGCCAACAAAAAGAAAATCAGGAGTAGAAAAAAAAAACCACAGGCACAAAACCCAGAAGGTGACATACAGGTTAATCAAAGAATGTGACCAGGCAATGGGGTTAACCAAACAGAAAGGCCAGCAGCAGGGGTTGTCTGCCAATCCCCTGGGCTGTCAGCAGAGGGGCGAGGAGGAGACAGGGCAAGCATGCATCACACCATAGCATCCAGATAACCTGCCCAAGCTGTGGTTTAGAGCTCAAAGTAGCCAAAGGACAGCTTGTGCTGCTTGAGAGGGAAAAGGGTGGTGGAGGTTGGGAGGGGTGGTGGTCAGAGAGAGGAGCAGACACCAGACACAGGAATCTAATAGTTGGATTAGAGCGTATGCAGGGTGAATGAGTCCGATCCTTTCCCCACATGGATCGGAGTTGGTATGGTGACCATGGAGGTCTTCTCTACATGGGAGTGTTCAGACCAGACCAGTGTGGTAGCGTGGGCTGCCAGTGCCGGGGCCAAGGCAAATGGTCAATAGACTTGTTCTGATTATAGTGCTTTTCAAGTCTAGCGACCGCTTGGAGCGCTTAACGCCTCACATCGCACCTCCTAAAATTCTGTAAAATCCTATACGGTGACGTTTTCTATTTTGGAGCTATTGTCGCTTAAAAAACAAAAGCAAATTCGCACCCTTAAGATTTTTTTCACCCAAGAGCAGCTGCCCCTGTGACTCCGCCCACTCCACGCCACTGGACCGGACACAACACAGACCCCACCCACTCATCACAAACGAGAAGGGAACACAGACCGGCCTCTCCCCTTTCCACGGGATGATCATCTGCGGACACAAAAACTGAGCAGTGTGAGTGGAATAAATGTGAGGCCATCTTAACTCCCGCCGTGAGTCCAGGAAGCCGGAAGTCTCTTCTGCTGACGCTGCTGAGTCAATGCGGGAGTCAGGAAGTCGTTTCTATCACACGACAGACAAACACATTCACTCACACAGGATGGAAGGATGGAAAGGTTCATCGAGGGGACATGGCCTCCTGGCTTCACCATTAAGCAACGGATTCGGTGGCCCGTCGGGCGGTTCTCAGGTCATCTCCAGCTGTTCTTCTTCCTGTCTCTGACCACACCCTCCTTTGTGTGTGTGCGGGCTGGGGGCAAAGGGACCGGGAGGGGGCAACGGCGGGGCAGAGGGACGTTCAGAGTGAGAAAGCCAACAGCCTCTATACTCATGACGTGGTGCAAAGCTGGTTAGTTGTGTTAGGAAGCGAAGCTTTGCCGAGGCAACCAAAACAAAAACCATTGGGTGTGCGCAAATGTATTGTATGGGTGTTGAGAACGGAAAAGTAAAGGGCGTTAAATTTCAATTGAGTGTCCTTTATCGTCGCTTCACGTCAGAGAGATCTGGAGAAGCGTAATACGGTGAACAGGTCAAATGTGAGGGGGTT
This sequence comes from Regalecus glesne, assembly GCA_900302585.1. Lineage (NCBI taxonomy): Eukaryota > Metazoa > Chordata > Actinopteri > Lampriformes > Regalecidae > Regalecus > Regalecus glesne. The sequence goes on from OMLC01052722.1 coordinate 11,044, forward strand.
AAAAAAATCTGCCTTGTGAATTTGGGTCATCTTTCTCTCTCTTTGACTCTATGAGCATTTGGGGAACATGGTTGTTTCTCCAGGGTTGCTTGCCCTGCCATTCCTCAGCCAGCCTCACACTTTTAGGAATCTGAAATTCAAAATAGGAAATACAAACATGAAATAACAGAAAAGTTAGATGGGTTTGGAAGATAGGAGGTAAAACACAGCAGGGAGACGAGTACGACAGCATCCGGGACCTGGACCTACCTTACACTGGGATGCTGGTGAGCTAGTATGTGATGTCTTTACACACCAGTTACCTGCTGTTTGTTTTGATCAAAGAACATTTAGTCCCCTTTGGTTTCTTAACGGATATGAATGTATGTGCAGGAGCAGCCATTGAAACTAGCCAATCCTGACACACTTTGCTGAGGCCCCCATGAGAAGTGCAGGGATAGTCCTGGGAGATGGTGCAGCTTGCACCACATTTCAATGTAGGCTCGGTTACTTTCAGAGGAGGCATGAAATGCGTATCAAGAGCACAGATATAAATGACGATTACCAGTTCAACAATAACCGCATGCTGCACCAGTAACATGCCACCAGAATTTATCTTTTTTTCTTTTTACTGTAGAAAATTGTTTAGCAGGAAATCTGTTTGTCTTATGGGAAAATTATCCAATATAGCTGAGAGATGCTCGAGCTGATGGAACTACAGAAGAGATATGAAATGAGGTGAGACCCATGCGAGAAACCACAAGGCTTTAGTATCATGACCAGTCCAACATCTCAGGCCATCCTCACCATGGAGTCTAGCACAGTTAGTGGTCAGTCCTTAACTCCTTTAAGACTGGCCTGGAAGAAAGGACCAGAGCAGCCCAGCACCACCATTACCACGACAGAATTCCAATTTAGGAATATAATTTCTGAATTTGCAAGTACTTCTACTTATTTATGATTAATAATTTTGGATAATTATCACCAGGGGACAATTACTTTCACAACTCCACTCTTACAGCACTACGAAAAGAAAGCATGCAACACCTGTGAGCTTGTGCAGTCAGTATTTTTACATGTTCATTTCTTATTACAATCTATAAAAATACTTTTTTCCATAAATATCTTTACACCATATTTAAATCATATTCAACCATATGCATGATTGTACAATAGGCATGCTTTCCTATGAGATAAGGCAAGCGACAAATACACAATCAACTTGTGTGACCATTGAAGTCTTGCTCCCGACTTTAAGAGGATGTTAACTATTTAGAACGAGTCACATTTCTACATTCATATCTGGATGTGATAATTCATAATCAAGGTGTCTCTGGAAAATCTTCCACGACCTTACAGATCTCCATTGATCTACTGTTGATTTTCCTCAGAGTTTGAGTGAAATATGAACTTGAACTTCAAAGTCACAACAATTAAAAAAAAAGTCACAATTGTGTCAAGTACTGTACATTTGAGCTTTACAGCAGTAAAAACTCAACGGATAGTTCTTCCCATTACGTTGAGATTTGACAAGGTGTCTTGTCATCTGCAACTATTCGGATGGAATTTGAGTTTAACCCCACCTTTGAGTTTAACCTATACTTTGACATCACAATATGGTGTATGATATCGTATATTTCTTTTACTGACCCCACCTGTCAAAAACGATCTGAGGCATACTGGAAAATATCAAATTGTTCCATCCCTCCAGGAGGGGATGAAAGCATATCTAAGCTGGTAATGGTTATCTTAAATCTCCACAAAATGTTTCCCACCTCCCTCAGCAAGTGAGAGAAAGTGGCCCGAATCACACTGACAAACAAAATAAGACTTGCTGTGTTAAATGTATGTCATAGCACCTTTGGCATTTGTTTCCAAATAGACCTCGATGTAGGATGTGGGGACATATCCTTCTTCATCCTCGTTCCTGCGCACTCGTGTCCAACCATCTCCTTTGTCTTCCTCTATGACATACAGCAACTCTCCTTCTGCCACTGGAATAGTGCCCTCGTTATGACCTACGAAGGAGAGGGAGACACAAGGAGCCGTGGAGAACTGAAGGATGGCACAACGAGATAACAAATAAAACTGGACGGTGAGGCATTTCAATGGATCTCTTCATGCCTAACAGTAGAACTTTAGTAGGAATTATGCAGGGTGTATATTTTTCTTTGCTTATCAAACCTTATGGAAACCAGCAGTCTAAGAGTACAGTGAGGAAGCGGGAGAATAAGGCCATGTTTAGTATAACCGCTGTATCTGTTTCAAATTATGACACATGGAGCAATGACCAGCATTCAAGATAGACTTTATAGG
>OMLC01052743.1:0-12991 GCA_900302585.1 Regalecus glesne
ATCATGGGTTATTTTCTTGTTTGCATAATAATAGGGATTACAGTTTTCCTTTGCCATAATCGTCAGCTCAGTTGTATTTGGCGTTATGCCTCAGAGAGATGACTGCAGATTCTGCTTCCTAATCCTAAAGACCCATCGAGCCACAGAAACACTTCATCATCTCCTTTTATTGCTACTTGTACTAAATGACCAGGAAACATGAGGAGTGGTCCTGAATACTATCTGGATGGTGTGCACCCCCCCCTAAATTAGGGGAACACCTGTGCCAGACCCCATTGATAATGGCCATAGATCTTCAAACGGACTCCTATTGGCTAGTTGAGAGTAGGCCGTCAGACTCGGAGTTGGCCGTGGACGTCGGTGGTATTGATTGGTTGTATGGATGGGGCTGCTTGGCCAATCAGAACATCGGTTGTTAAGTGTTGTGTAGCTCAGGAGGAAGTATGGATGGTCGTCGACTGGTCGAAGAGCTGTTGTTCCGCTCTGTTAATTAAGTAACTGGAGGCCGAGATATCTTGTATGTCACTATATCCTGAAACACCCAAATGTCAACCCCCTGATCTTCAGACTCACTCAGGCTTCTGAGGGGAGACGGAAGAAGCTCTTTCCAGGTTCCTGTTGAGGGCATCGTATGAAAAGATCGTGAGGAAAACATGGCCGCCGCTTCGAGGTTAGCTTGAGATGGAATGCTTACTTTCTTGAGGCTCAGAGTTTGGGCTTATATACTCCCTATAAATTTTCCGTGACAAAGACACCAAAACTGTTAATTTTGTGATGATGTTTGGATGTCAAGAGGACATAGAACGGTAAAGAGTTGTCATTTGTGTGAGTCTATTTATTCAAGGTGTTTTCAGCACTCCTCTAACACGAGTACACAATTGGGAAATTTGTATTAAAGTAAAAGTATAAATACTCGAGTTAAGTACGCATTTGTCTCCGTGTTTCTACCTGGTTGCCTAAAAAGGTTTGGATGGCTTGTTTTAGTGGCTAATTTCTAAACTCTGCTGAAGAGTCCGTCCACCGTTGGGGAGACTGTTCCTGCCATGGGGACAGGTTTGAAAACCTTATTAGGGTACTTCTGTGGGCCATTTACTGTTAAACTAGACAGTTGCTGTTTGTTGAGGTCTTCTTGAGCAACACACTGAACACACTGAACCCCTAACTGCCTGACAGGTGCTAAAGCTGCCCACTGACCTCATTCAGCAGGATGTGTCCAAAGCAGAGGTCCCTCAGAATACGATGACCAGATGAAGTGGCCTTCCTGGTTGACCCTTGACATTGGCCGGGGACTGGTTTCGGGAGAGATTGACAGCAGATCCCGTCGAGCTCACCAACATGGCAACAAATCACATTGAGCCTTCATCCTTCACAGGTATGTGTTGCTCAATTAACCACAACTTGTAAAACCCACAGTGTCTATAGGAGCCACTGTGGGTGCTTCCTAAGGCTTTAAGGAGCTTTTCTCGGTTGGGACCTGGATGTTTGGGTTCAAAGGTAAATGGACTTATTCTTATGTAGCTGTTTAAGATGTATGTCACACATTTAATGAGCATGTGGGATTAAGGTCTGATGCCCTTTTCCTAATGCCCCGTTCTAGGATCGAACTAGATACGCCAATTGGGAGGCATGCGCTCTACTGCGGAGCCTTTTTCTATCTGTTCTATCTTTTTCTATCTATTATTATCTTAGTTTTTGTTATTCATCATCATCTTTTTCAAACTTTTCCTCTGGCTGAATATTTTAAAAAAGCAGAACTGTTGGATGTAACGCTTCATTTGAGGTTTGGTTTCGTTCCTATCACACATCCTATTACAGTGAACTATTCCTAAGTATGGCTGTCATGTCTGTCCTCTGAGTGCTTCTCTCAAGAACGCCTATGCTGAAAAACAAGATGCGGTAAGTGTACCTGATTTGTCTTGATGTGCTCAATAATCCAGGTGAGGGAATCACAAAAGGGTGGATCAGTTCACCTGGATCAGAGGTTTATCCAGAGACGTGTCCTCTCTCCTCCAGGAGACATGTTGAGTCTGAGCTGACTGCAGCATCCCCACCCTGATCAACAACACAGTGATACCACACCACTAAAGGCTGGGTTCATATGAGAGCTGCTCATTGGCTGGACATCCAGTGGTAATGAGGACTATTCACAGAGGACTGGGGGATAGGATCAATCACATGATGACAGATGTACTCTCAGACCAGACTGATGATGTCACCTGTTTGAGTGATGAAACATTTCTGAATAAACTTCTGATCCAGTTGAACTGATTCACCTTTTCTGTGTAGCTGGTTAGGTTGTAACTACATTGCGGGGCCCCAGTCATTTTAAAAGTTGCGAATATATAGTAATATTCATCTTATTGGTCACCACTACCTGTGCTTGAAGCAACGAACCAGAATTCTAAGTTTACCAACCACCATAAACAGCATTATTTCATCAGTTAAACTTATTTTGGTCAATACAACAAAGATGCAGATCCACGCCATTGTTCCTTTGTCAATCTGCAGCCTTAGAATTGACATTTTGGTGTATGTTTGACATTTGAACATCTTTTGAACATTGCTCTCTGACGCCATAGGTGTAATATCTCTGCCAGGAAATAACTGGTACAATGTCTGTGTGTGTGTGTGGGTGGGGGAGCTCTAAAACAGAATGAATATTACGTTGTTTTGTCTGCTCAAACACACACTCGTACATCTGCCCACACATACATGTGACCCTGCAATTAGTTTGGCAGATGCTTCAACTCAAAGAGTAAAGTGTCCTATTCCCCACCAATAGGCTTTTAAAGATGTTCTGGGAAATAAATGAATAAGCTACTGTTCCTCTGACCTCATGAAGTAGTCAATGTAAGGAAGGTGAGGCTGTTCTTTGAGGAACAGTGACATCATGTGGTTAAATTATTACTTTACACAACTCCCAGAGACCACTGTGAGTTATGCTTTCTGACAGCCCAGCTGTTGGAAACGGGGAAAATAATTCACAATGACTCCTCTAAGCTGTCGAGTCATGACAGGTGGGGGTTAAAAATCCAGAGTGGTTCCAGCAGGGAAACCAGACTAGAAAATAGACCATGTGTGCTTTCCGTGATGTTCCTCACGTGAGGCAATGTAATCGGAGCACAATTTGAATGGGTTACGATTGCTTCTTGCTGCCAAGAACAACTCGAGACAACTTTAGAACGACACTTTATTTTGAAAAAAAATCCTCAAGTCACTTCTAGTTTTGCCTTTGACACGATCATTTCCCATTCCACATATTTTTCTTGAATTTCTTTTTATAAATTAGAATGGTACATTATGCATGCAATACCGCATTAGCCGTTTAAGATTTCACCTTCCACATGAGATAAAACATGACACAAATCCCCCTTGAGAGTTTGGATGAAGCTGCTTGGAAAAGGGCGACTGGAGAAGCCACAGGATGAAGCGATGTACACGGTTTGCGGTTGCATAGTACAGTACATGAAGTTCCTCATTTTAAAACAGCATGCTGTTTTGTATTGCACTTTATTGAAACTTTGTATACTGGACCTTGCTAGTTCGAGGTGTCCCGAACGGTCGTTGTTTCATTTCAACGTGAGCACAAGTATACAGCAAATAGCATCTCTCAAAGACATTATGTACAGTTGTGTATCTGTTATAAAAATAATCACCAGCAAATATTCATCTGTTACTTTCCGTGTTTCTTCTTTTGTGTTTTTTTTTCCTTTTTTACATTTTACCAAAGAAAGCTGATTTTGTGGTTACCTCGAGAGTTGATCCATGTTGTATAATGAAACGTAATTGTAATGGAAACGATCCTTGAGGAAAGAAACATGGTTTGCCATCAACTTCTCAAAACAAAAGTAAAAGAAAGCCAAGGAATGAAAATCTTGAGGTCAGTGAGCATGACCTTTTTTAGGTGGTATGTACACAGAGAACAACATATCTCATTCCATTCACAGGGAAATGGATTGAATTACGTTTCATTTCAGCGCTGAAACCTTAGTTCATTGGGGAGGGAGGAGGGCTGGAAAGTCAAACGTGCGAGTTTGATTCATGTTGTTGGAATAGCAGAGGAGCTCAGTATAACGGTTTAGGAGTATTTGTGAGAGTATTTGTGGCACTAGTAGGACTGTCTCACATCTCGTTGCCTTGAAGGTCTCACCTGTTACAGAAACCCCTCTGATTGTCAGCAGCAGCCCTGGTAAACATTGGCTGGCTCCTATTGTGATGATCAGTGGCTCCTGTTTATTTAGAGCCATGAGTCAAGTCCCAGGTAAGCATGCTTGTAAACCGTAGCCTATGTACTTGTGTACTTGTGACTGCTTTCTTTTTTCTTTCTTTCTTTCTTGTCCCGAGACCCTCTTAGTTTTTTATACTAGGTTTTGTTTTCTGGATCTCAGACCATCCTACAAATTAATTTTCCCTTTTTACAGAATAAACACTCCACGTACATCTTTGCAGAAATAAGGAGAACGGAAACAAATGCGTCCTTAAGGGGATTAATCACTGTTTGAGCTGATGTTGGTTTGCAGACATTTTTTCTGCTTTTTCAGGTTCCCCCAATGTTTGTTAGACAGCAGTTTATTGTGGTGCTGCAGCCGTCACTGACGTAATTCAACTCTTATCAGAGGGGATGTGTTTAGATACAGGAGCAAGTAATCTTGGCACTCTCTGGAAACATGCCTAAATACACTCTGTACAGGAACTCACTCTCCCAAGATGCATTGTGTGGTGTGCTCCTGTTCTATACAGAACTGAACACAGAAAGGAGATCAGGGAATAATTCACTTTTTTATGAAATGGGATTGGATTTTTTCTATTTGCGTGTCTTTGTATTTTTACATGCTCAATAATCCAGATGAGGAACCCACATGAAGGTGAATCACTTCATCTGGACAGAACATTAAGAAGGAGAAATATTCCATCACTCGTGACTTCTTCAGCCTCTTCGTGACCTCTTCTTCCTCAACTGACTGCAGGTATCCTCACCTTTATCAATTATACAATTGCACAATACAGTCAATGCAAAACGATACAATCGCAGCACCCAGGCCCAGTGGTGAGCGCTGTAGAGCGCTCTGATCAAGAAGGTCCTGGGTTTGAATCTCGGGCTATCCCAGGTCCTTTCTGTATGGAGTTTACATGTTCTCCCCATATCTGCATGGGTTTCCTTTAGGTACTCTGGTTTCCTCCCAGCATCAGAAAGACATGCATGGTGGGGTTAATAATCCTGCCTGTGCCTCTGAGCAAGACAGTAGGAAAAAGCAGGACTTGTCACTACAGCTGCTCACTGCTCTTATACAATAGGATGGGTTCAGAACGCATAGTGTTGTATGTATGTGAAAGAGGTCAATGTCACGATTAGTCCCCATTGTGGGGCCGGACACAGACTTAAATATGGGGGATTAAAGCCGGATGCCCTTCCTGACAACCCATGCTGGTATCAGACCTGCAACCACTTGCTCATGTTTTCCCAAGTATGCTGAGCTGCCAGGGCTTTGTATGTAGGACGAAAGACAAATAAGATTCCTTCTAAAGTCTCTTCTTCATAACAACCGAACCAATGATTGGCTCCATATGCAAATGACCATTAGCTGGAGTTACAGTGTGTGTGTGTGTGTGTGCCGGTCACAGGGGATTGGGGACCAGTTGCACTCGCAGCATTGTAAGATGTTGACAGATGTGTGTGGGGCTCAGAACACATCTGTGAAGAGTATTGAATGCGGTTGTAACTAGTTAATGGTCACAGCAGTCTGCATAGGAACCTTCTTTCTGCCTGTTCCCTGTTTCTCAGGAGTCGCTACAGTGGATTTGATTGTTTCCACCAGTGCCCTGTGAGGCCACAGCGGTCATTGTTAACTGGGCCTCAACCGGTCCCATATGGAGCCTCGACCCATATGGCTGAGCCATGGTCTGATCAGTCCACATGATGAGGTGCCTGCCCTTCCTGTGGATGGGAGCACAGGTCAGTTTGCGTATGGAAGTGATGATTGTTTTTGCTGGTTATGCCACTGGATTGCTATGAGGGAGGTGGATGCCTGCTGCCAGTTTAAACTGAAGATGTCATTTGGATGAGTGATAAAATGTTTCTCTCAGTAAATGTTGTGTCAACTGATTCAACTTGCTGTGGGGGTTCTGGGTTTTTAATGTTTTGTTTTTGCTCTGCAGCTTTTAGGGATGACTTTTGGAAGTTTCTCACATCCCCCTGCCAAAGCACCACAGGTGAGTAAACCACGAGTCCTAGTCTAACTCGGTTTAACCTTCGTGTTTAGTCTTCTTTCTGGTGATGCCATAGTTAGAGGATAGCTGTGCCCTGTCAGACTACACAAACCCTGCGGGGGCCAGCAAGACGAGACTGTTCTGTAAGATCCACCCAAAACTATTACAAAGTGCCAGAGGGGAAAATCTGGGGCAGTGATCAAAATATCAAAAGTCGTTCTCCGTAGGTTGACGTCCCATTATCTTAAGCAGTATAAACGCAGCTATTTGTAATTCCATGAAGAATCAAATGTATTACTCCCTGCAAGAAGTGAGATTCAAACTAGGATTAAAAGGGAAATAACTCCAGCCTTGACTCAAACAAAGCCTCAGATTTTCCCTTCATGAAATGGACTCATTGTATCTCTTGAGCCATGGCTGGGAGAAAAGCAACAACAGATGAAGATCCCCGGCTGCCACCTGTGATGGAGAGCCCCCTCTGCCCGTGTTGTTCTGAAGAGCTGTGTATGGTAAAGCCAGGGCTGTACTTCCCTCAGTAGGGTACTATGCTCTGTGGTCGGGGCAGGGTGCCAGCCACACGAAGAGCAGACATGGTGCAAGGGTCATACACAGGGATGGTTCTGGTGAGGCCAACCACAAGACAGATGCTTGTTCTTTACTGACTCAGTAACTGACTTCTATGTATGATCAGTTACCTGGAGGAGAATTGACCCTGGGGCTCTCGTATCCTGTAATGTACAGTTCACTCAGGTTGTCATTTGAGATGCCGGGAGTAGAAAACAGTCACGTTCTGGATTGACGTAGAGTTCCCCCAGGGCTTGTCTCTGGGCGAGTTGACTTCCCACCTTCCAAACGTCAGATGGCATCTCAAGTATTTCATTACTGGAGTGCATTTTCCCATTTGACTTTCATGATGACTGCTGCCTTCCCTGACTCTGAAGTGCTGAAACAGAGCAAACAGCCCAGACCAATCAGAACCTGAGGCCTGTGACGCTGAGGGTCTGGACCCAAACCAAATCCTACAAGCTGCACTACACGAAACCTGTTCACTTTTACAAAATGGATTTCACACAGCCATGAAGTGGTGAGTGAGAGGACCTAGTGGACCAGCCAACACCCGAAACGGGAACAGAGCTGAAACCCCGCCCCCAGCTCCAACCAGCATCAGTTGAAGTCATTTGGGAGGGGGATTCAAGGCGGATGCCTTTAAAAACGTCCATGGAGAGAACTCGGAGGCTGGCTCTCCGTCAGCATGCGGGCAGTTAAATGGTGACAGGATTTACATGGGGCTTGGGTTGAAGGTCAGGAACACGAGCAACCTTTCTCCGTGTTTCCGTGCACGTTGGGCTTCCCTCCAAACCGCGGCTTTGTCTCAGGCACTCAGAAGCCTGTGAATGTGTGCCATCCATCCACTCTCTCTAATTACCTTGCTGATGAGGTCAGCGAGTACAATCTGCAATGCACCTCTGCGGAGAGCAGCACACGCAGCCCCTAAAAGACCCAGGAACCAGCTAGCAAATAAGAAATCAGAGATAAAGCATATTCTTATATTACAGCTTTAATTGATGGTGGCACTGCACCCCTCAAGCTGACTGACCATACTGTCGGCTGACGGGGTTCCCATGGCAGGTCGACAGAAGAAAACATACCTTAAGCGGATTTCGTTTGGCTGTCTTGGAGTGAGACATAAAAACTAACAGATAAATGAGACTGGTGTGAGAGAAAAAATATTGGCAAAACTTTGGACCACCTGTGTTCTGTCATGGTGTGTATGCTGTGAGTGGGGTGGTTGGGTCAGCGGAGGCCTGCTTGGTTACTGAATTCGGGCTCAGAGCCGGTGCCGGGAGTCATGGCTGTAGCTGCCCGGAGAACTGCGGTTGCGGTGCGGCTTGTAGGCGTCCTGGTAGGGGTCCTGGTAATCCTGGTAGGGGTCCTGCTGCTCCCGGCTGTGTTGCGAGCCGGATGACATGCGGTTACGTCCCTTGTGTGCGCGCTCGTTGTGGTAGTTCTCATCGGGCGTCATCAGGTTGCGCCGCTCGTTGGCGGTGGAGTGGTCTCCTGTATGGTTGCTCTGCCTCATCCTTTGGCTCTGCTGATCATGACACACCAAGGACACAGTGATGCTTATGTGAACACTCATTCACTTTCTATTGCTGCTTAATCCAGCTGAGCTGTGCTGGAGTCTGTCCCAGCAGCTATTGGATGGAAGGCCGGGACATGCCATAGGCAGGTCTCCCATCCAGAATCCTCAATACTGCCTTTTAGATTCCAATACACGCCCACAGAGGATCCACTGTTCCCCTGCCTAGGTGTGTTAGTTCTGAGATTGAGGCCACTCTGCTCTATGGGCAAATCCTGCTCTTACTATTATGTTGATTACTCGCCGCCTCCCCCCTCCAGCTACGCCCTGAGTGGCTGTAAAGGAAGTCTCTCTACCCGTGTAGCTACTTCCTTTCCAGCAGGGCAGGCTTTGATCACATCTTATCACAGAGAAAAGGCCACTGTCATGGGTCTGTACCTGGAGTCCAGAGATGGTGGTGGGGTAAGGAGTGAGGGCGGTGGGGCCCAGGTTGCGTCCCAGTAGGGGGTTCAGAGGTGTGGCCAGCGAAGTGTGAGTGGCCTTCCAGTAGGCCTCCAAGTACTCTGCCAGGTGCTCGCAGGCGTCCTCCAGTTGGTTCTCATCCAGGATGATGTCAAACATCTCCTGTTGGAGGCAGGAGGGCAGGGATTAAGGAGGGCAGGGATTAAGGAGGGCAGGGATTAAAGAGGGCAGGTAGGGGGACTCTAACTGCCACTGAATCTCAAATGTCTCAGATGAGTGAAGGTGGATTGTGGGGTCTATTGTCTGTCCTGTCACAGACGACAGACCACACATGTTGTTGCTCTGCACTTTTTGCACTCATGCTGTCCTCAAACTGATTTTTTGCGTTGCACTGGGTGTTTAACTGCATGTTTAACTGATGTCTGAATAGTTTTGTCATACCTGAGAACTCACCATCTTGGTGTCAAAAGGGGATTAACTGGTATAGAGGAACTAGCACTCACTGGTGGACACTGGGCCAGTTTGTCCGCTGCGACCAGTTGGACGTTGAGGTGTTTGCTCTGGGACTTCCCTCTGGACTTGACCAGCCTCTGCAAGACCTGAATCACAGTGTGGGGACACGTTAGGCTTTGCTCACATGGCATCCGTGTCTGTCTGCTGTATGGGGACGTGTGCTTGGCTTCATACAGTGCACGCGAGGTGCAGTCAGTGCCTGCAAGCATGTCCATTCATCACTGCCAAGGGCAGGGAAAGCATCTCCATTCTAACTCCATCCAACATCACTTTCTCAGCATCATTAAGCTGTCCTGACGGAACGAGCCGTAGCATGCCAGGCTCCCGTGTGTGAGTCCAGATCGTCTCTGGGGCTCTAGCTCTGTGTGAAAGAGTCACAGTCCATTTACCAGGGAGGAGTAATCCCGTGGCAGATGAGCACACACTCTTCATGCAGCGGTGCCACAGTGCAGAGTCCCTCCACAAACCAAACGCCTCCACCCAGAAGACGTGCGTGTGAGGCTGTGAGGCTGTGACTGGAGGGCTGCAATAGGTAACACAGTGTCTCTGCCGGGCAGGGATCACGAGGGTCAAAGCGGGAGGAGAGTGTCAAAGGAAGAAGCAGTGCTTTTGGCAGGGCAGAGTCTTGCTGTGTTCATGCCTTGTGTGTGCGTCCACTCACACTGTGGTGCTAAACAACTTAAAGGACTGATGCTGTAGGACAAAAACAGTGGTCATGATGTATTTCTCTAGCCAATCCAAACAACATGTAACCAATGGGCCCTTTGCAAACACTTTCACACCTGTTCCAAGACAGCCGGTGAAACCTGTGTGACCTATTTAACAAATAGACCCGTCTGGCATCCATTTTGGAGTTTGTCCGGATTTTATGAGGAGGAGAAACAAACATGAGTGAAATTGAATTCGTATTAATCTCTGCAGTATTTCATCAATGCTCTATAGTCGTCATTGTCAAAGGTGATGAACGGATGAGAGGACAGAAAGACGCTGCTGGATAGATGTATGGTTAACCTGTGTAGTTTCACACCCAGGATGTTGGTGGCTCGGTCAGGAAAGCCCATCGTTAAGGTCTTCATGAATCCATCAACCTCTTCTCGGGTTGTGGAGTCATGCTGGAGCCTATCCCAGCACTCACTGGGCGAAGGCAGGTCACCATCCTGGTTGCGGAGACCCCCCCCATCACAGGGTTTGACTGTTTGCTCACACACACTTTGAGACTTTCTACAGGAGCATTCTTTCTGCACATGAATCAGCATATTCCATAAAGTCCATTCCAAAGGGTAATGACAGTAATAAACCAGACTCCTCCAGATCTGAGGAATATGACCAAGGAATTTGTGACTGCAGACTTTGAGGAAGAAACTTCTATTGTGATGAGAAGAGCAGAAGTTTCAGCTGCAAGTATAGTTATACACTAGGTTTAACTGGAGGCTAGTCAGGGGTGGAGCAGTATAACCATTAACGTCATGGCTACCGTAGGGTTTCAACAATAGGCTTGACGGGGTCAGCAGAGCTTATCGTCAGATGGATGCTTTTAGTGCTGCCAGCTCACCTTTGGTGAGGAGACTTTGACGTGGACGATGATGGGGGCCAGCGAGGTCTTGAGGAGCTGGGCCGGGTGGTTGATGGTGTCTGCATCCAGAACCACCAGCTGGAGGGAGCGGGCCAGCTCAAAGATCCTCTCAATCTCACTTTGGACCTCCGCTGATGGGAGAGGGGGGAACACAACATGTTCATGTTCCAACCATGTTCCATGGTTGTGGTGATGTGCATGACATTTCAAGTGAAGAACAACTTTGATGCGTCAGACCAGTGAAAGGTATATGGCTGAGAAGAGCAGCTCTGTCAGTGATCTGACTGAGCTGTAGAGGATGTGACCACAGCCCTGCTGTGCTCCTTCCTTACCTAGGCTGGAGCGCGTGTTTGATCTCTCAATGATGGCCCTTTTACTGGGGTTGTTCAGCACGGACCGCTTGGCTAATGATATATCTGCGGTGACTCTCGTGATAGATATCCTGTGATTGGTGAGAAACAAGTTATCTTAACCACCAAGCTCAAAAAAGTCAGTTTAGCATGCAGAGAGAGGATTGCCTCTGCTGGGTTACTGGCCACCTGCAGAAAGCTGTGTTTTGAGCTTTAAGCATGGGTTTTCCTGCAGATGAGGGCCATCTCCTCTGTGGACACGCACCCACCTCTGCCAGTAACCAACAGAATGGGGACAGTTAAAGTGAAATTACCTATTGTTTTTCAAGACGGCGACAGGCATGGCTGCAAGTCCATGAATACTGGGATGGCATCCAGCGCTTTACCTGTGCCTCTAGCCACTGGGTCAGTGGTTGTTTCAGGAAGGACAGCTGACATCAAATTTAGTCAAATCAGTATGTGGACTGACAAGCCCCGCCCATTTACATTTACCATACCGGGTCTGGGGAGCTCTCCATTGGTGGGTGCCCTCACATGATATCAGTGGAAACTATAAAACTCGCAGTGGCGATCCCTGAAAAATGGAACCAAGTTTCCCAAGATGGCAGCGAAGTTCGAGGTTCTCTTATCATTTAACTGTTCAATGAAATGAGCTTTCCTACGGATGCCTGCAAGGCTTTAATTGGCATTGGCAGCCAAGTGGAACCAAAATCAAAATTAACAGACACCGCGTGAGGAGGACCCCCGTGCTGGCAAAATGTTAATCTTACCTGCCGTCGAATCTGTGCTTGAGGAAGTCAAACAATGCCTTCTGCATCATGTCTGTCACCTGCGAGGGAGAGGACGTGAGCGTGGTGCAGAAAATAAATGGTAGAGGTTAAAAAGTATGCTACTTATACTTTTACGGAATCACTTTCAAAATCACTTAGTTTTGTCTGCATTTGAATACAGCTGCTGTGATTTATCTTCTGTTGCATTCTTCAGTAACCATGTCCTAAGGATTTTTAAAGAACGATGTAAGATTCTCCTCCTGATGTACTCGAGGTCACTCTCATGGGTCTTTCTACAGATGGAGGTGGCTGAGGTGGTCCTCCATGGCAGAGGTGGGCAACATGATTCAGAGGGGGCTAGTGTGGGTGCAGGTTTGTGTTCCAGCCAAGCAGAGACACACCTGAGTTTACAAATCCAAGTCCTTAGGAAAGGCTTGGTTGACCAATTGAAAGAATCAGCTTGTAACTGCTGGGTTGGAATAAAGACCTGCACCCACAGCGGTCCTCCCTGGATCATGTCCCCCACCTCTGGTCTATTCATTAATGAAGAATAAACTGGATCATGGTTACACATGTAATACTATTGTGCAAATACAATGTGACTCCATATGTTGACCAATACAACATGACACCCATAGGAAAGGCATCCATTTTCCTCAGTTGTCCAGTTGGATCATATCTAGTGAAGATTTTCTATGTAAAAGCCATTCAGTTGAATTTACAACAGTGAGTTTAGAAGTAAAGGAACACAAGGTCGAGTGAGGAAGGAAAGTTAAGGACTCCTTTAGTGCTGTGAATGCTGGTTCCCTGCAATAAGCCTACGTGGAACCGGTGCTTGATGTCCACCTTGCCTGGACTGTGGTGCTCATCATTATTGTCAGGCAGTGCACACACACACACACACACACACACACACACACACACACACACACACACACACACACACACACTGTATACAGACAGGCTTGCATGCACCTGCATACACAAACAAGCACTGACAGCTGCACGCACAGACTCTGTGTTGAGGGGGCTCCCC
>OMLC01052770.1:2187-16556 GCA_900302585.1 Regalecus glesne
GAGGGGGGGGCATCTTAGTTACATCAAATGGAGAAAACAGCAGTGGGTGGTGGTGACATTCCTGAGGAGAATTTTCCATTTGTCGGAGTACTTTGAGGGAGCCTTGGGAAGTTCAGATTGGGACGGCTTTGTTTAAGCTGTGATTTACACAGTTGAAGCTCAATGAGTAACACATCTGCATGTGATCTATTTTGCCACTTTCAGTGGCAAATCAATGGCTAGAGGTCGTCCATAGCCTGTAAGTAGGCAGGTACTTAGAGAGCTCACAGCAGATGTGGTTTCGAGCCACGCTTGGATGGAGAGGTCCTGTTGAATGACTGGATGAAAGATTTGCCGACAGTACAGCTGACAGACTTGTCACAGCTCATTTTAAATCTAAGGCTTATATTCCATTACCTAATCATCCTGAGGGGCGTTTTCCTGTTTTTATACTTTCATCATGTCTGAACTACAAATTTCATGATTTGGAGTGAGATTACCTATTTTATCAGCCAGTATTGGCTAAGAATGGAATTACAGTAGTGATCAGAAACATAAACATAAGCATTTTTAGATTTTAGGGAATGCTTTCATGGGCTAATTGTATAGATTGGAATAGATGATACCACCAAATAGAATTCCTTATGATCATTTGCCACAAAACATAGAAATAAATTCTTCTCTCAATCTTTTTTTGCATCCTTTCGGGCTGTGTAAGGGTTTTTCGTTAAACTTTTTTTGTTTTTCATGACACCCCTTTGCAAATATTCTCCTGCTGATGTAATAGAGTTTTTCCAAGATGAATGCCTTCATAAAGTCGAGACGAAATGAGCTGGAGCCTGCCAGTGCTGTGCTCTAAGGTAGGGCTGATTCAAACTTTATTTTTTTTTTGTTCAAGGTCTTTTTATTGATATTTAGAATGATACAAATGAGATCACTCATGAACAAAATCATACAAACACGTTGGTATACGCCCCCCCCTGCTCCAACAGAGCCCCATCCTGATTACAGTGCAGTGATATCATTGAGAGACCAGAGAAGACTAATTACACATGCAGACATACGTGTACACATTGACAGAATCCATAAAAAATACTAAAATAGAAAAAAACAATGAAAATAAAGAAATAATAAAAAATTAAGAAAGCCAGCCAAAGAAATAAAAAAAATTAAAATAAATCAGGGTCAGTGTTATGAAACCAACAGGTCAGTAGCGTCCATTTTTTTCTATATAAGTTAGAAATAGTTGTCAAATGGCATAGAACTTCAGGGTACAACCTCTCATAGTATAACAAATTTTCTCTAATGTCAGATGGTGCATAAGGTCCATAATCCAAACATTAAAAGTTGAAGGAAATTTGTCCTTCCACTTAAGCAATATGAGTCACTTAGCTAAGAGAGTTGCAAATACTATCCTGTTTTTTGCACCGCGACTTAAAAGAAGGCGATGTGGGGCAACTCCAAATACTGCAATAGTGGCAGAAGGTTTTAGGGGTTTTTCTAGGACCTCAGAAAAAAGTTTGAATATTGATTGCCAAAAATCAGCCAGTTTTGGGCACAACCAAAACATATGTGAGAGGGTGGCTGGCGCTTGCCCACATCGATCATATGTGGGATCAATGCTTGATGTGAGTTTAGCTAGCTTTGCTTTAGACTGGTGAAGTCGATGGACAACCTTAAACTGGATAATGGTATGTCTTAAACAAATTGAAGAGGAATGTATCCTTTCCAAGGCTTCCTGCCATGTTTCATCAGAGAGCTGTGTATCCAAGTCCTCCCCCCACCGATTCTTTAACAAGGTCAAGGCCTCCAGATTATGTGAGTAAGGAATAAACCATACCAATAGCCCCTTTAGAAGAAGCATTGAGCTTTGAAATAGAACCTAGAAGGGAGCCGAGTAGTCTTGATGGGAAGTGGGTGGAGCATGAGGACAGAAAACCACGAAGTTGCAAGAATCTGAAAAATGAGAACGGGGAATATTAAACGTTACCATCAACTGATCAAAAGATATGAAATTATTATCATTGTATAAATACTTCATCGTGATAGGCCAACTCCTCGCCCAAGTGTTAAAGGCTCCATCTAGAACTTATGGGGTGAATGAGGGATTTCTCACGATAGAGGCAATAATTGAAAGATCGTTAAGGGAAAGAGATAGTCTGAACTGCACCCGGATCTTGAGAGAATGCTTCACAATTGGATTTGAAGTGTACCTAGATATATGATCAGATAATAGGAGTTCTGAGCAAAGAAAGAGATGTAAGGAATGCATGTATGTGCTATGTATGTGCTCTGAACCCCATCTCCATATTCCTTTAATGGCAGCTTCACCACGCAACGCAACCGCCATTAGCTCAATCACCAAAGCAAACAAAAGTGGCAATAAGGGACAGCCCTGCCTGGTGCTCTGATGGAGTGGAAAATAAGAGGAGAAATTGCTGTTTGTACGAATAGCTGGCAGTGGGGAAGAATAGAGAACCCTGATCCAAGACATAAGTCTCGGACCAAAACCAAATCACTTGAGGGTTTGGAAAAGGTAATTCCATTCCAACCAATCAAACGCCTTCTCAGCATCAAGTGATATTAGTATTTCTGGGATGTCGTATGGGGCGGGGCCATAAAGAAAGTCATATAGGCGGTGTATATCAAAATGAAGCCAGTCTGATCATCAGATATGATAGCAGGCAGAACAGTTTCTAGGTGGCAGGTTAGCATCTAGCAGAGTATCATTCTGTCTACATTTAAGGAGATGGGTTGAAATGATCAACATTCTAGAGGATTTTAATCTTATTTTAGAAATAAAGCATATGACTGCCTATCGTATGTTTGGAGGTAGAGAGCCAGAGGTAAATGATTCCTCAAATACAGAAAGCAAAATAGGGGTGAGTTAGTTTGTAAACGTCTTGAAAAATTCACTGGAAAACCCGTCAGGTCCCAGTGACTTTCCACTCTGCATGGACTGCACTGCAGTCATAAACTCCTCTATAAATAACGATTCTTCCAGACCAGCTACAGTGACATCATTGATTGTGGGAATATCTAGATCTTCAAAAATGGCATCAAACAAGGAGTTATTCCCAAGGGACTCTGAAGTCTGTACATCACAACTTTGAGTAAAACTTGTGAAAACATAAATTAATCTCGTTAATTTGGTGGGGGGCAAGTGTAAAAGAATGTAAATATTTTTATGAATTTAAATGAAAGAGTCTAAATGATATCTGAATAACCAAAGTGGTAAAAGGCAGAACACGATAGACTAACACCTCGACTTTTAAAGAGTTTATTGATCTCACATTGTATTTGTCATTCAGTATTCAATGTGAATTAGAGACAAGACAATTTTTATTTATTTATTTCATCAAACTTTTTGAATCTGTTGTATTTATCTGTACAAGGATTTACTGAGTTTGATCACATTTCTTTGTATATTTTGTATGTTCTCCCTGTGTTTGCATGGCTTTCTACTCAGATTCCAAATATATGCATTCAGGGCAAACCACATACTCGAAATTATCTATAGGTGTGAGTACGTGTGCATGAGGACCCTGGGATTGTTGACTTCCCACTGACTGCTCTAACCTGCTGGGAGAGGCTCCAGCCTGCGTGACCCTTTATTCTAACATGCAGGTATTGCAAAGCAATGAATGATTGAAGTGTTGCATTCAACCAGGTAAGGCTGACGTTATGGATGCTTTAGTGCATTTAATGCATGCAGTTATTATATGTGATTCTCCGAAATGGATGACTGAAGGCTTTAAGTGAAAGAGTCATGTTTTCTTCATCATACATTAGGTCAATTTCTTTACAGCTGTCTGTGTGCTGTAAATATACTGTTACAACTTTGCTCTTGCTCTGATCAGGCATTCCAGGTATGAGTTTTAAAAAAATAAATAAAAGGAAGAAACTTTCTTTTGTGTTTGTCCCCAATAGGGAACACGTAAGATATGTTCATCTCTAAGTTTTCTGTACTGATTACTCCATTTGAATGTGAGCCGTGTCTATTGTGCCAGTGTTGGGACCCTTTGACTTGTGGACCATAAAACATCAAAGTCAAAAGAAATAAGAAAAATGAGACAAAACCATTTGATATTCAATTAACTTTTTATTAACAATGCAAGGGTGGAAAAGCAGTATAAAATACATAAAATGTAAAGTGGGCTTTGAGGAATGCAAAGGCTACCACAGGAGTTGGGTGTAGCTGACGTATGGTAGGGACGGGGGTTGGGTTAATACAACCCTTCTAGAAAAAAGGAAAAGCCTTCCAGGAAAACGATGAGTAAAGTTTCCAGGGCTTTTTTTTTCCAAAGAAGCAAGCATCTGTGCTGAACACATGATCAAGAAAGTTGTTGCACAATATGAATTGCAGCTGAACAGAAGGCTAAATCTCCCTGAAGATGACCTTTGACCTGGAGGACCAAAGGTTTATCTGTGGTCATGGCAGAAGGTTTTGGGGTGGTGCACTTCCTTCAGGTGGTGGCATGAAGTCCATGGATGCATTGAAATGCTGAAAAAATGAATTTTGAATTCCATCCTGAAAGACACAGGGAGCCAGTGCACTGTTTATGGGATGTGTGTATAATACATTTATATCTACGCACTCCTGTCAGGATCCTGGCTGCAGTCCTAGATGTCCTGGATTTTCAGTGGTCTGTGGATACCACCAAAGATCACTTGCAGAAGTTAAAAGCCCACACAAGAATCTTTGCATCAGGCAGGGTTTAAAGCTTGTGGACTATCTCTCTCCAGTGAACCAGTCTCCTTTAGATGTGGCAGATGAAAACGATCCTCTCATGGAAACTGCTTAGCCTCTCATTATGGAAGATATGGCTTTGGTGAATACTCAGCCATTTTCTTGCCAATCATACCCAGAGTGGGTATCCTTCATTCACCCATATGCTCCATCAATGATTCAACGTATCAAATGCATGAGAAGTTCTACTCTCAAGGCATAAGACTCTTAGATCAATCCCTCAATTACTATTCGCACATGTTTACTGCTTACTATAGACCATCACAGCAGCCATTTTGACACGAAACAGTAGGGTCAATACTGATACTAATGATACTGATACTTATTAAGGTTCCATTTCAATCCGGTCAAAGAAAGTCAAGGTGCCATTATTGTATATGTTTTACTGGAATAACGTGGTATCATCGATAACACCTGTGGTTATCTTACTGTTTCGTGTCAGAAGGGCTGCTGAGAATAAAAGGTCTATATTTCTGGTTTTATTGTTGCCATCACTATCTGCAATCTGCACTTTTTCACTGTTCTAATACCTGTTCATTATGATGGCTGTTACCCACTGCACAATCTGCCATTTGCTCAAGCTTACTGTTTTCAATACAGCTGCACATCACCTTACTATTGCACAGACATGTTCTTGTTTCCAGACTTTGATTACTTCATGTACTATAAGTGTAAACTTACCTTGAATGAGTTCCTGTCAAATATAACCTGTAAGTTCTTTCACCAGACATCACTGCATTTATAGCTTAGGTCTCCCCATCCCACGGAGCAACAATGGACCTCCTCAGTGAATAGTACCCAGTGATTTATTTTGATTCTAGCACTTGAAACGGGTAAAAGTTGTCTTCATATTTACATTTGACATGTAGATCTACATTGGCTGCTCTCTTCTGAGGATAACATTAGGGAATCTTGATCAACTGAGGTTATTGGTTTGGGGTGATACTAAAATAACAATGTTTTCCTGGGTTCTGAAGAAAGCAGGGTAGTGAACATATAATTAAAAACAGAATAAAACTATATAAGGGGCAGCATGGCTCAGTGGGTAGAGCGGTCACCGGGGCAATCGTAAGGTTGAAGGTTCGATCCCCGCACCTGCAGAGAAGTGTGTCGAGTTGTCCTTAAGCAAGACACTGTTCCCCTAACTCCTCTACCCTTTGATAGAATGGTGACCTATACAGGGTGTACCCTGCCTTTCGCCCAATGAGAACAGAGATAGGCTCCAGTTCCCCTGCGACCCGATTTCGGATAAGCTGTTGACGATGGATGGATGGATAAAACTATATAATCTGTGATGAATGGGTAAAAAGGTGGTAGGAATATAAAAGTGCATACTTCTTCCTACTTATTTTTCAAACAGGCTACGCTATCATTTGTTTATCTGTTTCTCTTTTTGTAGTCGAATTTTTTCTATCTTCTGTGTGTATGTATATGTATGTTTATATCCATATATATGCTAAATTAACAGATATGTTTGTGTTTTGTGTATGTTTGTTATACTTCCTAAACCCTTCCTCCAATTTAGATGTAAATACCCTCAAATTAAAACTGAAAGTATGCACTTCAATTGCATTTCGATGAATCCATTGTGGTAGCGTATAGGGCTGAAATTGTGACAATTGTGTCATTGTCCAAATATCTATAGACATAACTATGCGTGTCCCTCCCTTCCAGGTGAGACAGGGTAGTATGTCTGTGGTTCTGTCGGGGTAGTATGCAAATTGCAGGGGATCAAGGATGGGCAGATTAGGAATTTAACCAGCCTTTCAAAACACTTGCTGGCTATAGGGATGAGGGCAAATCTGAGAATTTTTTTCATTGAAGAAAAGAGAGCCTTGGAGTTAGTGGAGACCTGACCCATGAACTACTTTAAAAATCAGTTATTAGACCTACATGCTTTAGATTTGATGCCTCTCTTACTGTGCTTTCCACTTGGCTGCTGTAACACCGTGATTTCCCCCTGTGGGACTAATAAAGGAATATCTTATCTCTTATCTTACATGAAAGACTGAAACTGCTAATACACCAAGACTTACAGCTAGCTTACAATGTGTCATCAAATAAATTCTCACGTCTACCCTTGATCTGAGATGTAAAAAAGAACTGGAATCCATCCGCAGGCAATGCAGCTGCTCACTGCTTCTATACAAGATGGGTTTAATGCAGAGACCATATCTCTTTGTATGAAGGCAAAATGACAAACAACTAAAGCTTCTTCTATTCTCTACTTCACATTAGCACTCTGGGTTCTAATCTATAGCAAGACCCACCTCCAAGCAGTTGTTACACTTTATATAAGAGCATAAAATGATCAACACTGTGATTGTCTTAAATCTTACTTCTTCTCACATCTTGCCAAGGACATTATACAACAATGAACTACCTCAGTAAATGACAATTAACATTACCACCTCAGGTGATGGCCTTCATCTGTTAGTCTATTATCTTCTATTGAGTTAGTTATATGTGCCACCTCTGGAGATACATGCACCTACTTACGCTTCCTCTTAGCCTCAGTACCAGTAGTTTATAGGGCTATCAACCACACCATTATACAACATGCAATCGCGAGCGCGCGCGCGCGCACACACACACACACACACACTTTTGCAATGTGATTTGAGACCACACATATATCCCCACTCTTATAAACATATCTGCAGATATCTGTATAAGTTGAGACTGAGGTCACTTGGATGAGTGATGGAAAATATCTCAATAAACATTGTCTCAATAAACTGACTTAACTTTCTGTAATTTCCTTACATGGAGCATTGAGGATGTAATGACCTGATGGCTTTGATATTTTTACTGGAAATCTGAAGCTCTCATGAAAGAATCTGTGCTCAAAGTTAAAAAGATGCTTTGAAACAACACTGTCTGAATTCAAATATATTTTGTGTTGATTCTACATTGATTTTACATTTAAATAACATTCGATCAACAGACCACATCCACACACACACACACACACAAACACACACACACACACCAGCTCAGCATTAATAGCAAGCCTTTGAATTTCAATAAAAAAATAAGAACCACTGATAAAGGAGTAGAAAACATCATCTTGCTTCATGTTTTATTTCTAAACTCGAGCCTCTTTTGAACGAGGGCCCAACTCAAATGAGAAGTACTCCCCATCATAATAGATACAATAAATACAGTTCAAAACATTATTCACATGCACGAGTGCTCTTTAAAATGAGAATGTCTTGGTATTTTAATATCATGGAGACTTTCTCAGCAATATAGGAAAGTCTTGACTTTATGTCAGTGTCAAATTTATCTACCCTCAATGTTTTCTAAAGTTGTCAAATGGCGTTAATCACCTTGGTTTCCAAGTCCCAAGTATACCAGTGAACAAAAGGCAAGTTTAGTCCTAATAAAAATACATTTTATGGAATCAAAAAAATGGAAAATGACAAAGATAACAGATATACAACACTGGGCAAAACAATGCAGAACATGCAAATGACACTTCATTTTCATTGTCCTTTGGTGATAATTCTACAGTTCTTTGAATGAGTGACTTCAATGTCAATTACATCTCTGCATCAGTTGGAAATTGGTCTTACCAAAGCCCATTATGTATCATTAAGCAAATACTATAAGCAGGAAATGACTATAGAGTTCTTATTTTTTTAGTTAGTGTTTACTCCAGATGTGTTGCTTTGCATCTGTGGCAGCTTACTTTGGACAGTAGTATTGACCAGGACTGGGGCATTGTACTTATGGTATAGGATGAGCTACAATGCAATGTTGCTAAATAAGGCTCAGCTTGCGTCTTGTACAGTCAATGGTCTGGAAAAGACAGAGCATATGCATCTGTGTCACAACAAATTAAATCCCCATAAGAATGCAGGCACATGATAATCAGATCACTACCGAACTAAGTGTGACGTTATACGTCCTGGCTTGTTTTTCTTAACCATTTTCAACCCTTCATGAATTTCTACATTACAAAAAATGGGCATATTTTAAACTAAGGCCCAGCTTCAACTGTCTTTAACTTAAGAGGGCAAACAAAGAAGTGACCCACAAATGGTGAAAAATGTATTCACATCTGACGTTAAATAATTTATTTTAAAAAATAGTGCTGACAGAGTCCAGTACTCATTAAATTTTGTTTGATTTAAAATATAATCTGAAATTTTATTTACCATAATCTATTAAAACAATGATTTCATTCAAACAAACTATTGCTTGAATTAAGTAATAAAGAAATAAAGCAATAAGTGAAGTAATAAATTCCTTTTTCTACTTGTAATTTTTCTTAATTTCTTTCAAATACTGTCTTTATAATTCTCCTTGACTTTCAAGATCGCTTCCTGAAATTTTGGAGTAAATATTAATCATCAGAATGATTATCAAAACATGATAAAATAGAAAATTCTAAACTTATAATTCCCTTTTCTGGTCAATGGTACAAATTGGAAACCAAAAGGATATCCATGACATTTATATGGTGTGCACAAACCTTACAATTAAAATGCACTTGACTCGGGTGATTCTGCTTAGATTGCTTAGGGTCAGTTTGATTAAACAAGATTGTAAGTTAGGTGATAAGTTAGGTGGTAAGATAATAAGCCTCAGAAATTATCCTGATCTCTAAATGGACAGAAGTGAAGCGTAACCCGAGTAAGACCCCTCTGACTGAGTTGATCAAAAAAATAGCCCTTCACCCAGTCACCATTGTTTCATTTTTAACTGAGTATTGGTACTAGTGGGTGTTGGAGTGCCAGTTGCTTACCTTTCATTGTTGACAACTTTCTGATTTGTACACAAAGTGACTTTAGGAGGTCTGGAAGTCTCTGACTTTTGCTCCTGCTCTGAGAAGTTCCTCTTCCTTGCAGGTATGACTTCTACAGTGGAGATCTCTGTTACTGCACTCTTAATCTGCCTAAGGTTTAAGGAAGTGTCTGTCTTGTCCCTTGGCTCTGTTAGAAAAGGTTGACAAAGGTCATGTAGAAATTTGTACTACTTATAAAAATATAATTTCCTAAAAACATATAATGGATTATTAGAATGGACTAATACTTACCAGTTAGATTTTATTGTCAATAATAGAAATCTTATCTGGAACTTATTTCAATTTATTGATCTGCACATACATCTATCGAAATGCTCTGTAGGCATGTAATAATACTCAACAATGATCAATTTCTCAATGAAAATCGCACTTCCGATATAATGCTGCTGCAATACAAATGCTAAGTTATACGTTTATTTGAGAATATGCATAAGCAATCGATAAGCATTTCAAGAAATAATCTAATCTGAGAATGTGCCTTGCCAGGGTTTTCTGTCAGGACTAAATTTTATCCTACATACTAATATTTCCAAAATTCAATTAAGTAAACTCCAAAGTATACACAAACGAAAAGGCATCACTTGACTTTCACTGTGAATTAGCCAATATGAAAAAAGGCAGACTGACTGCTCATGTCGGCTGCAGTATTAGTGCTGTCAATCACTGTTGAAGACTCCACCTCTTCCTGCAGTACTGAAATAGACCCAAGCAGACCTAAGAGCGAAGGGGGGAAGAGGTGGCGGATCAGAAATTCAGCAAACGAGGCTGAAGGAGGCAAGTTTAACCACGGCATGTAATGAGTTGTAAAATGAGTAAATACATTTAGATTCATTATTTAAAATATAATTTACAATGAAGTGCAATATTATTTCCGAGTTGAAATAAATCTGAGGTTATCCAACAAGTGGATATTTAACAGCAGACAAGATGTTGTACAAGTCCTTGATGCCTGATGGAGAGGCAGTAATGATGGACAGCAGTAATGAACCTCTGGTAACAGAAATGTTTGTGCTCGTTGGGTAAGCTCAAAATAAAATGTCAACTTCATTAGGAGAATCACTAGGGCTGGGAATCTGACTGATGATGATGGACATTATGCATTCCTCATTCTATGAGGAGATAACGTTCATTACAACCTTATGAAATGGAAGGGCTGCAACCTACAAGGACTTTTCATAATTGATTTACATCAACGGTTTTTCCAATTAAACATTTAATTTGTTAAAAGTAAAAAATACCAATGAAAGCCTATCCTAAGATTTCAGAGTCCAAATGATGTTGTAAAACTGTTTACTTAGTCTGGTAATGACATAAATTAGAAGAAGCCAAGCAAATCGCAGCAATTATAAAAGCGTGACCAACAAGTGTTTAGTATTATTACTTGATTATTCACTAATGATTAATCAACTACCAAAATTGAAATTGATTTCCTTTCTGTCGATCGACTCATCATTTCAGTAGTGATACAACGTTTTTGAAGCATCTTTTCAAGCTCTATAATCCAGGTTGTCAACAAAGTCAAAATAGTTGCATAAGGTTTACATCTCTGTCTCTTTAAAAGGGAGTTGCGTGGTTCACATACTAGACTCAGAGCTGAAGATGACATTCCGATGAATGTTGAAACATATTCCCATTTTTTGATACAAAATTATATAAGTTTCATAATAGTCAGAGGGTGACACACTTAATGAAGCAAAGATCATCTTGACATCAGACACAGAGGGTAAACATAATTGACTACAACAGTAATAAATTATTGTTCTCTCAGATGCACTTGACTCCATTGTTCCTCTAAAAGATGATTCAACTATAGGTCAATGAGAGGATCTAGCAACTGGCTGCTCTCATTGAGTACAACAGCTGAAAGGTAGAATGAACACCAAGCTTATTTTTTCACATGATTTTAAATTGCTCAGCTAATGCTGTAAGCCTTTATTTTGATTTACCAAGATAATTTGTTTTGTCACCAGTAAAAAAAAGGGCAAATACAATTCAATCCGCATCCAATGCAGGCATCACTAAAAAGTTTTGACAGTCCTTTTTTTCCTCACATCACTCTATTTTTATCCAAAATATATTTGTGTCACTGAAAGGTTAATGCCTTACACAAAGTACTCATACTTGAAATAGTTTGTTCAAAAAATGCACTGACACTGGCATCAGACATCAGGCAAATAAGTTGAAATAGAATTTTGTGTCAGATTTTAGCTAAGACTAAAATCTGACATCAAAGGCACAAGTAACATGTAACAACAACAACAAAAAAGCAAAGAGGATTTAGTTTCTGCATTTATGGTAAATGGAAACCTATATGTATGAAATGAGAGGTCCATTTTATGTACCATAATTAGTTGTTGGACCATAAAAAACAAAAACTGATTCCGTCTCAACATTTTGTCCAGACCTCAAACCTGCACTACTTGGCAAAAGCAATGAATCTGTTTTCTGTCAACCAGTATTTAAAGATTTTTTTGTAATCAGCATCACCTATGAAAATGCAATAATCGATACAGAGTTTGTACAATTGGTATTGAGATCGTGTAAGAATGTAAAAAGGGGAATGAACAGTCACAGAGGCAATAGGGGCGGCATAGCTCAGTGGGTAGAGCGGTCGTCTGGTAATAGGTTCGTTTCCCCGGTCCTGCAGAAACCATGTCAAGGTGTCCTTGAGCAAGACACTGAACCCCTAACAACCCCCTGAGCGCCATATGGTGGCAGCTCACTGCTCCTATACAATAGGATGGGTTAAAATGCAGAGAAATGCAAATTTCCCCTTTTGGGACTGATAAGGGAATCTATTTATTTATGTCGCCTAAATTTGATTCAAAAGCATAAGTGCTCTTATGCAGAGGCAGGTGACAGGAGCCTTCTAGGCAGCAGATAAATTCAAAGAAAGGTGAATGAGTAACACTATCTTATATAAAGAAGTGCAGTTTAGATTCCCTTGAATCTAGAGACCCTAAGCTTCATATGGTCTCATGGAGCTACTCAGCAGTTAGCCACAAGAAGCTATGATTGCAATGGATTGCTCCCTTGGATGATTTGAATAAAGATACGACTTCAAAGTAGCTACTGAAAAAGAGCATACATGTACGTTATTCTCAGGATATTTTAAGACCAAAGTAGATATTTTTTTGTCACTAACAGTATATGCCAAGCATCTAGGCTTTTGTGTTGCTCAGTTGTCTCTAGGTGATTGTGTTTTAAGCTTATCAGGGTTTAGGAGAATGCTGTCACAGCCTTTTAGTTGTGTTAAAGATATGCAAAACTCCTCACAAATTTAACACTACTGTTCATCTCCATCAAATATTGTAATTTAAAGCAAATCTTACTCAGTCCTTTGTAGCTGGAGAGCTCTTTGTAAACCTGCTTCATCCTCTCGATGTTGAGCCGGCTCTGGTGTGCATGATCCAGCATGGGTTTAGGGTAGTCTACCCCAACCACGCAGTTAGCTGCTTTCTGTACCTCATCCGGGGCACTCCATGGCTCATGAATATATTGGTTTGGATAGTGCCGCAATTTGGGGATGTAATGCCTAGAAAGATACACCAGTTGGCTCATAAATTGACTATGTTGACACTTAATTATTAATAGAAGGGGTGAAAATGTATCAGGCCTGCTTTTGATGTCCAATCATTCATGCTGCGTAATAATAAACTAGTTCACTGGTGATAACAAATGACATGCAATTAAGGTTACCACCTGTAGGTAGGGCTGGGCTTAGTCTACACTCACTATAATGTCAAGTTCCATAAAATTACTGATGCTACTGCATTGTTCAGGAGATGGTATTAATGAAGGGAAAAAATACTTAAAAAAAATAAAAATAAACTGCCAACAACTATTTTTAAAAGGATTACATTACAGTCTCAAATGAATGAAAAGAGAACTATCGCAGAGAGACGGCAAACATGCCAGCCCGAGTCTTCCAAATCAGATTAATGAACACTGCAATCAAATTAATCTAAAGCCAGAAATATTCATGTGGGCCAACAACTGCAAGCACTGTTAACCATCCATAAATTCTCTTGCAACCTTCCAAGTGGCCTATGTCACAGAAATGTACTAACATAGGATTCTAACCTACCTGATGTAATCTCCTGATGGGTCTATCCTCCTACCAAATCCAACAGGACAGTAACAGTGGAAGAATTGTTGGAAGAAGGAGCTACAAGAAATCCACATCCAGCTTCCTGCATTAACACTCCAGTCTGCATCCAGCAAGAGCTCCTCAAACACCTTCAGCAGAAAACAAATGAGCAATAGTAAGCAATTGCCTTATTCACAGATTACAATTTTTATGCCAGTTGTAAATGTAGTATGGGTGTGTAGTTTATGGATGTCTTCCCCTTCATTAATACAATTATAATTTATCTAATATAAATAGCTGCAAAAGTGTTTCACCATCTGGATGGCTTGCATGGTATTTTGTTAGCCAAGCCTATTCTGAAATCAAGATTCTGCTGCTGATCTGTATCCTCACTGTACCATCACTATGAAAAGGATGCAGAGCTCTGGATCATATGCAGTAAGTCTATAGTGAGATCACAAATAGTACTGAGGAAAAAAATAGAGTTAAGAAAACTGGTCATAATGTCTTTAAAAGACAACTGATCAACTAGGCATAATGGAAATAAAAGGGGAAATTAAGTGGAGGGGTAAATGTAAATTCAAATACCATGTTTGAACTTTAAAAAACTGATTAGAAGCCATTTTGATCTGAATTTGAAGGTAAATGTAAACCCCAAATTAAAACATGGACTAACACTCATCACATTGTTTATGGATTTTAATTGGATTCATAAATAAACGTATGCGCTCTCTCTC
>OMLC01052862.1:0-20947 GCA_900302585.1 Regalecus glesne
GTTTTAATATATATATATGTGTGTGTATATATATATATATATATATACACACACATATATATATATATATACACACACACACACATATATATATATATATTTATATCTGGAGGTGTCGGTGTGAAAAGTGCTCCCGCGACAGAGCCAACCAAAGACTCTGAGAGGTTCCGGAGGGCAAAATAAAAGGTTTACTAAAAAAAAACCTCACCAGCTTC
The DNA here is from genome assembly GCA_900302585.1 of Regalecus glesne. NCBI lineage: Eukaryota > Metazoa > Chordata > Actinopteri > Lampriformes > Regalecidae > Regalecus > Regalecus glesne. The sequence goes on from OMLC01052862.1 coordinate 216, forward strand.
GCCTCTCGGTGGTGAATAACCCACTGACGTTATCCAAATCATTGATGTGATCGCTTTGGAATGGTGGGGGCAACTTTTTTTTTAATCGGTATGAGAGGTGCCCGGTCGTTGTGTTTAACTGTCATGCTGTTCATGATACGAGATGGATACAGAGGAATGACTTTCATTCCAAAGCAAAAGTAGAATGGCAGTTCAGCCATGGGACATGTGTGTTTCCTCATGCCTCTTCATCTCTCCTCTTTGACCCTCCTCCCACAGGCTTCTGTGACAGCTGTCCCGAGTTGGCATGCTGGTTTGTCCAGGAGAAGACCGGTCGAGGGGGAGGCCTCTCAGCAGCGATGACCCAGGAGAAGGCCCTGCTTCACATCATGACAGATGGACAGAGCCAGTGGACCAAGTCACAACAGCAGGACTCTTCAGATGTCAGCAGTGAGAGAGTCTACTATATCAACGGTCAGTTCAAGATGATACGTGTTTGTGTATGACTGAGTGTGTGTGCGTGTCAATGACCCGTCATATAAACCATGCGAAGTCACTACTGCATATGGACATGATTGCTCACATTTGAATGTATCAAGAAGGAGGCCTTCCCTGATGGTGTTGAACATCTCTCAACACTGCACACTTTCACATCTGGACCTACAAAGATGTGCATATCTAAGGTGCTTTGCATAAAATCAGTTCGTTTTGTTGGTACGTTCCCTGTTTTTCAGGGGTCACGACAGCAGATTTTATAGTTTCCATTGGTACCGTGTAAGAGCATAGCACTAATGGTGGCCTCAACCGATCTGGTATGGTTCTTGTCAATCTGCATACCGATTTTTAAAATGTTATGTTGGATGTCCTTCCTGACACAGCCACTGAACCTATGCACGGGGGGCACAGATAAAAGTGCTGGATGTATTCATGGACCTGCTCCCATGCCTGTCGCTACTCGGATGAACTGTCAAGTAAAATGACTTCATTATCTGCCCCAACTTGAGTTCATCTGGTCAGAGTGACACGAACGTCCCAGTCAGCATCTTTTTACTGTATCTCATCATCCATCAGTGTTTGAATGGCAGCTGCTAGTCAGTCATGTGTCCATTTCCCTTAAATGTGGAGATGTCACAAAGCACTCCATCTCTCCTCCACCTTTTCTTGTTCATATGTTGACCCTTTCTGACTTTCCTCCCTCCAGACCCAGCCGGTATGCTCTGCCACCGCTCCCTTCACCCCCGTGGAGGCTCTGTCCCAAAGTTCCTGTGTGAGATGAGCACCATCCTGCCTCACCCCACCAACATCCGGTGGGCTGCAGCTCTTACAGACTCCGCCCTTAGCCCCATATACCTGCAAGCTGATTGGTTTTCGGTCGCCTTGCAGGGCCTCAATAGACAGTTGGTCCTGTCCAGTGTCATGCGAGCTCCCACAGCACACAAAGGGCCCATTGGTAACAATCTTTGCTGCTCATTGAGATGAATTGTTGAAGTTTTTGACTGATTAACGGTGAAATCACACTGGAAGTAGTGAGACTGCCTGGTGCCCTCATTGCTGGCTGTAGTCGTGTCCTCTTGTTGATGGATGTATCTGTCACACATGATTTCACCTGTTTAAGTTTGATTAAATGAATGGAAACAGATTACATAAAAACAATACCTAAGGTATTACTACTACTACTACTACTACTACTACTACTACTAATACTACTACTACTACTAATACTACTACTACTACTACTACTACTACTACTACTACTACTACTACTACTACTACTACTACTACTACTACTACTACTACTACTACTACTACTACTACTACTACTACTACTACTACTACTACTACTACTACTACTACTACTACTACTACTACTACTACTACTACTACTACTACTTTCAGCCTCTCCTGTTAGGGGTCACCGCAGCAGATCATCCATCTCCATCCCTACCTGTCCTCTGCATCTTCCTCTGTCACACCAGCCACCTGCATGTCCCAGAATCCTCATCCCCCTACACGCAGCGTCTCTTCGACGCATATGTCCAGACCACCTCAGTCTAGCCTCTCTTGCGTTGTCTCTAAACTGTCTGACCTAAGCTGTCCCTCTGAAATACTCATTCTCAATCTTGTGCTTCTTTGTCACTCCCATCTTAACATCTTCAACTCTGCCACGTCCAGCTCCGCCCCTTGTCCTTTTGTCATTGCTACAGTCTCCGCACCAGACAACATAGCTGGTCTCACTGCCGTCATGGAAACCTCCCCTTTCACTCTTGCTGGTACCCTCCTGTCACAAATCCCCCGTGACACTCTGCTCCACCCCTCTTCAACACTATGTGTCACTTTGAACACTCACCTCTACCTCTTTTGCACCCTCAGCATTCCTCCGTGCCACCTCTCATTCACACGTATGTATTCTGCCTTTCCCCTACGGACTCTCCACTGCATGCCTCCACCTCTCATGGCTCACCTCCATCTGCACCCTACTCTCACTGCAGATCACAATGTCCTCCACCAACATCATAGTCCATGGAGACTCCTGCCTGATCTCATCTGTTCACCTGTCCATCACCATTTCAAACCTGAAAAGGCCTCAGAGCTGATCCTTGATGTAACCCCACCATAGCCCATCCGTCATTCCTACCCCAGGCCTCGCCACTGGCCCTCATACATATCCTGCAGCACTCTTGTATATTCATTTATATTTATATATGAATAACTGTGTATGTCTTTTGTCCTTTAGATGGCACGCTTAAGATGTGGGTTTATGGAGTTGCAGCGGGAGTGTTTGTTCTTCTCGTGTTCATAGTCTCAATGACATACTTAGCATGGTAAGTTACCCTTCTGACTGCTACCTGGTACCCGTTCCACTCACATAGGACTTTTTTTTTTTTTTTTTTAGCCTTTACATGTTTTTCTCTCCACCATTTGCTGTGAATCGGTTCATTCATCCATTCATTAAGCCATTTGTTCATTCATAACATTCCGTTTGTCTTTGTTTTTTCGACTCACATCATCATTTGTTCCTCCATTTCTTTTCTTTTTTCTTTCCCCTCTTTCCAATATCACCCTCTCCACTCAGCTATTGCGGTTGTTCCCTTTGCTCCGACTCCAGCCCAAAACAGGCCTCAGATGGGGTTTACTGGATGGACCGTAATGGCCATACTGTGCCTTACACATGTCCTGACTGCCAGAAACTAGAACAGGAGCAGTTATACCAGCAAAGTCATCAAAATGAGGAAGAGGAAAAACAGGAGGACCAGCTATATGAACAGCAGCAGCATCTTCAACCACTGTCAGCACCTTTGGAACAACACCGACACATATCATCACCACCTCAGCAGCAGCAGCAGCCACAGTTGCCTCCACCTCCATTACTGTCAGAGCTGCATCACTTTGAAACCCTCATCACTTAGTTGTCCCACCCTTTTGTTGTGGCACCCGAGGTGTCGTAGCCCACAGATTTCCACCTGGCATCAAAAAAAAGTGCCCGAGCTCTTTTCAGACACGTCTCAAATCTTTTTGCGTGGAGTGGTCTGTGGAGGTGAGAAGTCTTCAGTTGCCGTGGTTACGACGCGAGCGGTGTTTTAGAGCTATAATCGAGAGAAAAAAAATGCTAATATTGTTTCTTTGAACAGTTGACCCCAAGTATTTAAACTCGTCCACCTTCCTCACCTCTACCTCTTGCACCCTCACCATTCCTCTGTCTCCCCTCTCATCCACACGTGTGTATTCTGTCATGCTCCTCCTGACTTTCATTCCTCTTCTCCCCAGTGCACACCTCCACCTCTCCAGACTCAACTCAGCCTGCTCCCTACTCTCACTACAGATCACAATGTCACCCACCAACATCACAGTCCACAGACTCGCCTGATCCTCGGGGTAACCCCACCTCCCCCTTGAACCCTCCATCACTCCCACCACACCCCCTCACCACTATCACACTGCCCTCAGACATACCCTGCACCACCCCGACCTCCTCATACAGCACCACACCTCCTCTCTCAGCACCTGTCATACGCTGTCTCTACATCCACAGAGACACCATGTGACCTCCTTCTGACCGTCTCTATATTCCACCATCAACATTCTCAAAGCCAACAATCACATCTGTGGAACTCTTTCATGGCATGAAGCCAAAGTGCTGCTCACTAATCCTCTCCTCTTAGCCTGGCCTCCACTACGCTCTCCCGTGTCTCCATGCTGTGGCTGGTCTACTTTACATCTCCGTGGTTGCTACACAGCACGTTTCCTCACTCCCCAGGCATCTTCTCACTTTGCAGGAGTGTGTGGAATAATCGGGTTAAAAACTACACCGCCCTCTCCGTTATTATCATTGATGCAGGCTCAATTATCAAAGGTCAAGAAATCACAAAAAAAAAAAAAAAAGCGGATTCAGCTCATCCGGATAAAAGTCTCGTGGTGTTCAGATGAGCCGAATCCATTTTTTTGAACTTTCATACAATATCGATTAGTGTAATTGGATATGATCGTGACCCATGATGGGGAAAGGTCCGATTTATGTGTCACAATTAGTCCCCGTGTTGTTGGGGGTAGACACAGACTTAGATTGAGTTTGGGCTATTAAGGCGGGATGCCTCTCCTGACGCTCGGGGTGGTGGGTTTGAACTCGTCCGCTTTCGAAGCACATGCTTTATCCCATAGCTCCCACTGCCCATCACCCCAACACCGTACTGTACAATATTGTCATAGACATCATGCGGCATAGCTCAGTGGGTAGAGCGGTCGCCTGGCAACCGGAAAGTTGCAGGTTCGATCCCCGGTCCTGCATACAGCATGTCGAGGTGTCCTTGAGCAAGACACTGAACCCCTAACTGCTCCCTGAGCGCCATATGTTGGCATCTCACTGCTCCTATACAATAGGTTTGGTCAAAAATGCAGAGAAATCCAAATTTCCCCTTGCGGGACTGATAAGGGAATCCTCCTTCTTCCTTCTACATAGTTTGCATTCAGGCAGTGCAAAATACTGCAGCACAGTGTATCATGTAGATTATATGATTATTTGTACTGGTTGTTGTTCTTCTGATAAAAGAGAATGATGCAGAGATTAGTTGCAGTGACAGGCACTTTAACAGCATATTGATTACCCTAATGAATCTGGTCAGCTGCCTTGAATAAGTCTTTCTCTGGCAAAAAGTATATAGTGTCAACATGTTCCATTGTTTTGCAGAAAGGAGATCTCCAAGATAATGAAGAGCTCATACCTGCGTGGACTAAACATGGCGTCTTTCTTTGTGGCCAGCAAGGTCATCATCTTCATCACATTCTGTGTCTACGTGCTGACAGGGAACAGAATGTCTGCCAGCAAAGTGTTTGTAGCTGTTTCCCTGTACGGAGCAGTGAGGCTCACCATCACCCTCTTCTTTCCTTCAGCCATCGAGAAAATCTCTGAGGCCCTCATCAGCATCCGAAGGATCAAAGTAAATGGCCAATAGGAAAGGGCTGCAAAGTCTATAAGATGAGTTTGTGTTGAGTCCACTGGTGTCCTCAATGGGTTTTGAATGTGTAAATGTGACTACTCTCTCTTAGAGTTTTCTTCTTTTGGATGAGGTTGACTCTCATCACCTTGGGCTTCCTGTAGAAGATAAAAAGGAGTGTATGGTGAAAATCCAGGATTTGATATGTTACTGGGATAAAGTAAGTGTTGTTCTGAGTCACATGCACTCAATTCACACATTCGATTTTAAATGTACATTGTGGCTGCTTCAGTATTAAACCACTATACGATCATGTGCAGATTGATTTTAACCTTTGTTTCCCTCATAGATTCTAGATGCTCCCACTTTACAGAACATATCCTTCACTGTGAGGCCGGAGCAGCTCGTTGCTGTCATTGGTCCTGTTGGAGCTGGAAAGGTCAGATTTAATGTCTTGATACTTAAGGAAGACCTCACCACATTATGTGGTGAGGTCTTCTGTTGCATTAATTCTATTATTGTATTTGTGATCAATATTTGATTATTGAATAATAACAGTAGAGGATTTTATGCTGAAATAATCACAATCCTGGAGATGTATTGACACAATGAAAGTTTTCAGTACCTCCCATGACTACCAAACCACTGAATACCTTAACATTATTGTAAAATTTGAAATATAGCTTGACATGATAGCATTCATAGCATTTTATTTTTTAAAACAACTGACATGTTGTTCCTCTATGGCAGGTTACAGAGTGTAAAGGAGTCAAGCCTATAATTTGTGCCTCATTATTAAAAAAAACGTCCAGGTATATTAAGAAAACAAGGAAAAATATAATAAGACGAGTGACTGAATTTGTTGTTACACTACTTGACGATGGCTTTATGTGTGTTTATGTATCAGTCTTCTCTTCTCAGTAGCATCCTGGGGGAGCTGTGTCAGGAGAAGGGCATGGTCAAGGTGAGAGGCGAGCTGACCTACACCTCACAGGAACCCTGGATTTTCCCTGGTACAATCCGGAGCAACATCCTCTTTGGCAAAGAGTTAATTCCTAAGAAGTATGAGAGGGTTCTTAGAGCCTGTGCCCTTAAGAGAGTGAGATTCTCATTTACTGTTTGTGTCTCTTGCTGTGTGCATCTCTGCCTCTTTTACCGCTTGGATTTTAGATGGATTGGTGCTATAGGATAGCTATTTGATCACCCAAAACAAATTTGTAATGCAAGGTGTAAATGGGGTCCTTGAGTCACATGCTCCTTATTATATCTTTACGTCCCCTTCAAACTGTTTGGCCTAGTCATCAACAAAGATGCACTTTAATATCTCGCTGTAAGTGTGCATACATTTTTGTGCACACTGTAATGAATATGAATGACTTCCCATGATAAGCGTTTCAATAAAAACCCTATTTAGGACATGGATCTGCTGCCAGATGGCGACTTGGCAGTGATTGGGGACAGAGGGGCAAATATCAGTGGGGGACAGAAGGCACGAGTCAACTTAGCCAGGTGTGCTTGATATTTTTTTAGTAAAGCCCGTTTTGTCTAGCTTATGAGGACATGGTTCTTTCATTTCGTCAGAACTCAACCTGTGAATTTTCCTCTTTCAGAGCTGTATACCAGGATGCAGACATCTACTTGCTAGATGACCCACTCAGTGCAGTGGATGCTGAGGTGGGCAGGCACTTGTTTGAAGAGTAAGTCTTAGTGTAACCTAGCTACCTTCATCCAACAACCCTTGGTTTTTTTATCTTGAGAGGAGTCATTTTAAATGGGTTGCATCTTTCCCATGGCTGTTTAGATGTTATGTATTTATGGCTAAGCATTAAGTGAATGGCCTACAGTATGTAGATATATAAATTTCTTTGTTCCTCAGGTGCATTTGTGGACTTTTGAGGAAAAAGCCTCGCATTTTGGTTACTCACCAGCTGCAGTATCTGAAGGCTGCTGACCAGATACTTGTCTTAAATGATGTGAGTATGCATGTGTATGTATGTGTGTGCATGTTTGTGTTTATGTGCATGCATGTGCATAAGAAAGTTTCGTATTTATTACAATGCATTTGTGCTTAGGTGTCAAGGTTTTCCCACAGGGGAAAATATATAGGCTAAGGTAAACATAGGTGTTAAAGGCAGTTTTGCAAGTCAAAAGGTATTTATATCCTCCCTTCTGCAACCTTTACTCAAGTTTGTCTTGTCCTCATAGTCAGTGAATCGGCAAAAATACTCCATGCTTCTGTTTATTGCAGTATTAATTTGAAATTGCTGTCTGTCCAGTAGCCACTGACTGAACAAACAATGGACTGCAAGTGTGTTGCTTTTATACTTGAGCACAACACCAAGTCAGTGGTAACTAATACTCCCAAACATTTTTGTCAGTATTCAGGCACTGTTTATATTGATTGCTTATAATGACAGCTAATGTCATTGCACCACCCTCACACATTTTCTTCTGCCCTGTTAAATCTGTCACAAAAAACATTTTTTTGAAGTATTATAAATTTGTGTATGTTACTTGGCCTATTTTGTATAGTGAAGAATATGATGCTGTCACATTGAGCTGGTTGTTACCAAAATTATGAATTTGGAGCACTATTAAGATATAACAGTATAATAAAAAAGCAATATAATAGAAAATACAATTACTAATTGATTAACTTTCACATGAGTGACATCAGGTCAGAGATTTAGTGTTGGAGCAGCCTCTTCATACTGCTGGAATGTTAACATAAAATTATACATGTGGATGCATACGATAGATTATATTCCACATGTTCATATTGAATATGTAAAAATAACTTTTTATGTATTTTTCCTGTCACGTGATTCATTATTTCTCAGTTACAACACTACAGCAGATCCCTGAATTCAAAACACAACTCTGAATTTCTATCAGCAGCCATGGCTGCATTGCATTGGCATTTAACAAGAGAATACAGAGATAAGTTTAAGGTCAGGGATTTTATGCTCAACTGAACTTGGAACAATAATTGTTGATTAAAAAAAACTTCTATCCACGAATCAAACCCGTGAAAGCCTAAAATAACACTTACTTCAAAATGTATTTTATGAGAGATAAGTGTGCTCTCTGCATGTCTGTGTGTATGGAAAAGTGAGGCTCGCAGCCAGGAGGAGGAAATGGCCATTGGAGTAGAAGAGAGGTGCTCAAAAATGATCCAACAACTCAAACCAACAGCAATAATGATCTCTTATAGTAGTCATGGTTAAAATAAAATGTTATTTTGTTTTTTTCTTCCTTGGATTGTGAAAGTCTTATGTCTACATGCCTTAAATATCTACAGAATTTATTTTATCTTAGGATCCATGTATAATTTCTGTCTAAATGCTGGCCTCCATCATTCAGTTTTGTGTATGACATCTTATATCGTCTGTAATGGAGCGTCTAAGCCCAGGAATTTCCCACAAGTGTACTTGTACAACCAGAGTGATAGCAAACATTTTGAATCCTGAAAAACAGCAAATATAGATGAGCATTTTGACATAGAAAGACAGGGGAGACCTGGCAAGTTTACCTGGCGCATGTGTATTTCAATGCAGAAATCTGAGAAATGGGGGCAAAGCCTTACTGTTATGTTAAAGGCAGGAGATTGCACATAGCACTTTGAAGAATTGTTCATAGCAGCAACAGTGAATTCCAGCAAGGCACTCGTTTATGAAAGGAGGACATTTTGTAACCGTGTGTGTATGTGTGTGTGTGTATATTTAGGTAGTCAACCCTTCTCTGTTCCCCTCTGTCAGGGTCAGATGGTGGTGCAGGGGACATACAGTGAGCTGCAAGGCTCTGGAGTAGATTTTACCTCCCTTCTGAAGGAGGAAGAAGACCTGGAGGAGGGACAGCAAGACATGACTCCCATCCCAGACCCTCTCTTCTGCTCCCCACACACCATCTCAAAGAGCTCTATGGCTTCCCTCTCCTCCTCCCTGTACTCTTTATTGGAGGGAGTTGACCAGCTTCGGGTGGTAGGTACAATGAAATAGTCCGGCGACTGAAATCAATGTCCTTACATCCATATAAGCTAGCATCATGTTGTAATAAGATTCTAAAAATCAATTTAAAGCTGTATTCACCAGGATTAGTAAAATCTTGTTGCTATAGATTGGTTCAGGGATCGTGTTTTTCTTCATTGAAGGCCAATGTGGAAGGTGACTCACAAAATGGAGGTTCACTAGTCGATTTTATTTCACAGAACAAAGTGTCTAAATTTGAAATAGCACTTATAGGATCCCTTATGTTAAAAAAGAAATAAATAATATATTTGATTGTAGAGAAAGATTGTGAGGACTTGGAGCTCGAAAATGTACATTTACTTCAAGATTGTAGGACTCAAAACTGGACTGGTCCTTTAGCCTGTTCTACCGCAGGCTTTGTCTACTCAGCCACTAGATGGCATCATGTACCCAGCCTGTCTGCTATGCTCTGTGTATAACCTAAAAGAAAGCATCACGAGGTAATTTACACTGACTTGAGTGGCTCTGCAGGCAGTGCAGCCGACGGTGGAGGAGAGCCGTTCAGAGGGAACCATCGGCCTCCAACTGTATGTGAAGTACTTCAGAGCAGGAGCCAACTTCTTGGTCCTCATCGCCCTCATCCTACTCAACGTGCTAGCTCATGTGAGTCCATTGTCTCCACCAGAATGTTTTCGAGCTCCATCTCAGACCTGAGCTTTTGTTTATTCGTTCATTTTAGTATGGTGGAGGAAAATCTACATTATTGTTAATTTTGATAAAATGTTCAACATTATTGAAATTGTGTCACCTGTTTTTTTTCTGCTTTCATTTAGATTGCATATATTCTGCAGGACTGGTGGCTTGCTCATTGGTGAGAGATTTTGGTTTTTGGACATTGTCATGTGACCAGTTTGCTTAACTCAGCAATATGGCGTTTTCTCAGGACATTATGAATTGGTTGGTTTTATGAGGGAGGCTCTGATCTCAGCTGATGAGGTCTTTGTTAGCTTTATATGTTGCTTGTTGGAAAATGACCTTGTGATTCACGTAAGGATGAAAGTGTTTTGTGTTGTGCCTCCATCTTGCTGCTTTTTTATTTCTTTGATAGCTGTTGTGTTTATTTGTCCTTGTGCCTTTTGATTCCTTTGTGGCTGACTTGCAGGGCCTCTGAACAGGAGCACGTCAATGCGACAGAGCACCTGAATGGCAGTTTGCCTCGGCAGTTGGACCTTGACCTTTACCTAGGTGTTTACGCAGGTGAGGCTCAGCAGCCACGAGCACACTGCTTTTTGTGTGCCATTGAGGCTCTGAATATGCCAGCCATTCACTGAGCACATCCACAGTTCTTTGGCTGTGGCCCAAGGCCCTTCAAGGCCCAGCGTCTGTACGTGGGCCTCAGGTGTTCAGGGAGATAGCAGTGCTTTTCTTCTTCTGTACCGTTGGATTGCTCTGATTGTCTCCCTGTGACTCTTCACCTCTTTACTCTTCCAGGGTCTGTATTCACGATGACAGATCAGCGTTAAGGGGGAAAATCAATTTAATCAGAGGGACAAATTAGAGGGGAATATGCATGTTTTCTTTATTCTTCCCCTTTTCTTTTTATATCCAACAATGGTACCATATGTACTCAATTGACCCTCTGGGAAAAGGCAGGGAATTCAGTGTGCCCTTTCTGATGGATTTGTACCTTGTGTCTTCGTCAGGATTAACAGGCACTTCTGTGGTGTTTGGCTTCCTGCGCAGCATGGTGTTCTTCAATGTCCTTGTCACCTCAGCTCAGACCCTACACAATGACATGTTTAACGCCATCCTCCGGACCCCTGTTCGCTTCTTCGATATCAATCCTATAGGTAAATTACCCACCACCACCTCATCCAGCTTGTGTGGAGAAAATGAATAAATAAATGAAATCATTTTTTTACTCGGTATGAAAATAATCATATATACATTGAGGTCTGATAGTAGTAACAGTCATATTTTGAGGGCTTAAGTTTCATGTATCTAAGTGTAGATTGAATGGGAGCCAACCGAGTGGGTGATGTTACAACACCTCACCACTAGAGAGCAGACTGTTACTTGGGCATGCCAGCTTTAGCCCAACTTAACATACATTCCTTTGCTTGTCCCTAGCTCTACAGCTTGCCATTGGACTCTAATTACACATTACACCAAATTCTCAGACAGTTAGATATTACTTCCTTTATTATGTATTGTGTCATTTGAGAAGTATTTTTGTTTTATCATTTTGTATTTGTATATTTTTTTAAAGTGCTAATAATTGTTGAACCCAGCCACTGAGGATGCACAAGCTAGTGCATTCTTTGTGGCAGTCCCAAGCTCAAAACTAAGAATAATTACATTGAAATTAGTTAAGGCAATAAGAGCCAAAGAATTAAGCATATTTTTAAGACTTAAAGTATAGAAGTTTTAAGCATAGGTACTATTGGATCATCATCACCAAAGTTAATTTTGTTGAACACCAGACTGTATGAGTTAACATCTTTACAATCAGTTGCTGCTGGGTATCAAAACTTTGTATATGCAGTTCGTTTAAAAAGTGTGCGAAATGACTTTCTAATTTGACAGTAGTCAGTAGAGAGAGAGAGAGAGTGTGTTCTCTAGTCAGCATGAGCCAGCACAAAAAAGGAAACTGTGTTACTGAATGAATACCGACTATTTGTTTTAGGTGTTTGACAGCCTTGTGGTCGGGCTATAGCACTAAGTAAACACAGACAGATTTACATGTTGTATCAGAAATCTTTTATAGGCTGTTACTGTTGATTCTAAAGAGTCAGGGGATGGACATGACCCTAAGGGGGATTTAAGAAAAATCAGAATCAGCTTATTATCCATGTAGGTTTTTGCATAAATGGAATTTGACTTCGGTTTCATGGCTCTCAGTTACTTCACATAGAATAACGCAACAATCTTCAGATATACGTATTCACAATAATTGACTACGTACAGGTGAAAATAAGAGGTAATAAACCGTGATGGTGCAGAGAACGTATCAGAGATATTGAAATAAATGTAAGTAGGCTACTTACTTACATGCCAGAGGTAGATGGACATGACGGAGCATACCCGTATATCTACAATGTACAATACAGAATATACAAGATACATGGTGAGAATGTGACGATGTTAAGCTTGGATAAAAAGAACCCACTTAGCTTCAGTGAGAGAGAGAGAGAGAGATCTGGTAGGTTATCTGCAGGAAAAATTCGATGTTTCATATTGTTTCTAAAAATATATAATATTTTCAAGGTTTTTAGGACTGGTACTTTTATTTAGTGTTCGTAAAAACACCTCTTGCTTCCTACTCTGTTTAATATTTTGAATTGCCAATTATCTTAATTTTTCCAGAGTGAGATAATGTCACTTCAGCCTGTCATTCATATCCAAACTCAACTGTCAAGTGGCCCAGTTTCATAAGTTTAATTTTTCTGGAGCATTGTTAACCTGTCAGTGGATAATTACTCAGCCTAATCTCTTCGCACTGACATGCATGTACAACACAATCTGCATGGATGAGAATTCTCAACATGGAGGAAACTTGTTTCTGTATAATGAGTCATCATAAGCACCCATCACAGGTCTAAATATGATTTTAGGGTGTTTGGTAGCTTGTGGTTTCTGCTGGCATTAGAAGTGGGTGCAGCCAACAAAGCTCTCCTTTTGCAAAGCTGTATTCTGAACAAACACCACGGGTCTTGATCTCTCGTGGTTTTGTGTTTTACTGCTGCTCATGTGTGTATCAGCCCTACGCGATGGCTTATCTGGGTGTGCCGTCCTTGGTAATCTACACACAGGAGGAGAACAAACACTTTGAATAATGTAATAATCGGTTTAATAGCGCAGTAAAGGAGAGGCTTAACAGACACTGCTATCTGATTTTGCCTCCTGCTATCAGTAACCACTGTATGACCAGTAGGGTCATTACAGCTCGGCCCCCAGGCCGGCAAACAACTCTCACTGTTTGTACGAGTGGATTTATAGACAACCGTCATAGAGACTCGGCGTCTCTGTCCAGCATCCTCCGTGCCGTGCATGAACATGAGCCTTTTTTAAGCTACCCGACAGAACAGGAAAAACTCCTGTCTTAATTGCATCATTTGTGCAAGGATGTCATGCATTTCATTTCCTCCTCCTCTGTATTTTTAAACTAAATCCATCACTTGAATGCAATAGAATAAGACAAAGTCAGATGTCTGTGGCATTACTCCCATTTCCCAGGCTTTCTTTCTCCCTTCCTTCCTTTTGTCTTTCCTTTATTTCTCTCATTGCATTAGCTTCTGTCTTTGAGTCTTTGGGAGGAGAATTGAATTGTCACTGTACAATAACCATTTCTGCCCATTGCCAATGTAAGTGAGTAACATGTCTGTATTTGTGTGCCTACGTGTTGTTAAGACTTTGACAGCTGCTTACACGTGTAAAGGGGAAAGGCACGCTGACGCTGAGCAGGGCTCGTGTGTTTGATGGTTGTTGGCTCCTGTCTTCGCCTGAGTTAAAGGTTACCATTTCAAGCGCCACTGCGCAAAGATGTTATTTGTTGTCCGCTGGATGTGGCGTATGACAATAGCAGCAAAGCGCTGGTGAATTATGAGTGATGGACAGGCATTGTAGTTCTGTCGTATCAGTCCTTTCTCTTTTGGATCCAATTGTAAGATAGTGTTTTGGCATTGTAAATGTAAGTATATTTGAAATATACAGCATATTGACAGCAAAATTGTATTAGCTCTATTAATATAGGCGATTTGGGTAATATGACAAGTGTTTCATCCACAGTCAGAAAACTTCATATGAAGTCATTATGGTGCAGTACGGCAACGAGTCTTTTAATTTTTCGACTTATTAGGACTCAGCATCCGAATGGTTTCCAGTTAGAGCAGTGCAGACAGCAATGGATGTGTTGAGCTGATGTTGATCCCTGTAATTTAGTGTCATTGAGTGGGCTAATCCCCTCAGAGACTGCAGGCCAGGGCTTCTGCTCATCAGTACAGTCAGGGAGTGGGTTCTCAGTCAACACACAGACACATGCACACATGCACACGCAACTACAGCTTTCTCTTCTTTTCCATGAGCGCAGCGTGCTGCCGCCGTACCTGGAGTCACTCAGGTGCTGTTGAAGCTGAGGACATTAGATCCTCACAAGTCAATGATGTCAGATTTTAATTGTGTCTATAGAGGCCATGTTTTTTTTCTTATGTCTGTATTTCAGCTTCAGGATGCGGGAGTGTTAGGCGCGAAGTAGTGGAAGTGCTGCAGAGAGGATGATGATATCGAGGTGTGTAAATTGAATGTGGAGATGGAGCCGTGCGTGTGTGTGCAGTGTGGCTGATAGGGCTCCCCCTCGCTCTGCACTTCCACTATTTAATTGCATGAAAGGGAAGGAGAGGAGATTGCAGGAGCCTGGCGGTGGGAGCGGAGAGAATGGATTTAGAATGTATTAGTATTGGCAGCAAGGTGCCGGCGGTGGACGGCTCCCCCGGGGCCCCTGGGGCCCCTCATGGAAGTGCAGGTGAGCTGTGCCACCTCCAGCCTTGGCAACCCCCTCCCCGGTCACCCCTCCGCTATCGCTCTTTCCTCACTGAAAGGTCCCTGCCGTTGGTGGAGAGGCCCACACATGGAGTGTCTCAGAGTTGCCTTCTTATCTAGATGTTTACAGGGAACAACGATTTGCCACACAACCTGTTCCAGCCAGACCCCACTGTTCCACTTCTTTAACTGTGATTGGGGGTCCCTGCTCGTCTAATATCTCCACCTTAGGGGCCACCTTGGTTGGGAGGGCTTGATATTTCCTCAGCCTTAAAAAGTGGTGCAAATCACCCCTGGAGCCTTAAACCATGAGAAATTGTTTGATACTAATGCAGCTGATATCCTGAAATGTCTATACCCTCCTCGACACAAAAGGTGATATTGTTGACAGCCACCCGTAGTGATTGAAGCCATTGTCCTACACCGGTATTACCTCATAGGCATTTCCATGTGCCGAGTGTCTTTATGTAACTGCATCGCGGTAACTTATCCTCCTCTATAGTCTGTGAGAGATGGAGAAGGGTCCTTTACTTCATCCCCGCTGATACTTGGAGTCAACTGAGACGCTTGTCAAACAGCTGATGGTTGACTGATGTTCTCTGTTCTGACACCCTTTAACCACAGTATGATGTAACGGGCAGAAACCCCAGCCTTTTCTCATTGGCCTTTGTTTGTCAGATATGCATGGATTTGGGTCATCTATGGCTTAGACAGTAACATTACACAAAATATTATAGGATCTTCTACAAACACAGTTTGACAAACACCCCCTCCACACACACACACACACATACACACTCTGTTTACGTGAGGCGACTGTGATGGAAGTAACAACAGTATATCTTTGCACCACTCTCCCTTCTCACTTGAACCCTCCCCTCAGGATGTCTGCATGCTAAAGGGGCACTCACACTGTGAATAAGATTAGTCTGCCTCCAAGTGTACAACATGCTTACGCCACTTGACTTTGAATCAGTGCTGATTTGGAGCATTGCTGGGTTGTTGCGGGGAATAATGCTCCGGCTGGGTTTATGCAATGGCTGTTATGGGGAGCCCGGTCTCGTCTGCATGCATGTTTTTTGGGAGTGAGCGGTAGTTTGGATAAAGCTGTAAGCTGCTTAGGGCCGTGGAGAGAGGTGATTACAGGGCCCACCTCCACGAGACTCACTGGCAGCCGGGGAGGCGACTTTCAGGTCACCGTTGCCCTGACTGCACCGCCTTCAGAGTGCCACGATGGCACATTCTGCCGACGAAATGCCGACCCATCCTCTCCCTCCCCTCAGCTCCTCTCTCCCATGGTCCATACTGTTCGCCGACCTCCACCATGCGCTCTAAATAAACACGTATACATGCTTGTGCAGTTATATAATTGGTGGATTATCCCAAGCTGCCTAGCTTATTAAACTCACATCAGATAGTAACAAGTTTTCATTCTTTACATTGGGGCGGCATAGCTCAGTGGATAGACCGGTCGTCTGGTAATCAGATGGTTGCAGGTTTGATCCTCGGTCCTGCAGAAAACATGTTGAGATGACCGTGAGGCCCTAACAGCTCCCTGGGTCCACATGGTGGCTGCCCGCTGTTCCTATACAATGGGATGGGTCATATGCAGAGAATTGCATATTTCCCCTTTCTGGGGCTGATAAGAGAACAATTATCATCATTATCATTATTATTTTTATTATTACACCACAGTGAGAGATGCAAAAAGTCCAAGTTCTGTTACTTGACAACACAGTGGAGTATTATTATAGTAATCCATCCATCCATCCTCAACCTCTTATCCGAAGTCAGGTTGCGGAGGAACTGGAGCCTATTTCAGTGCTCTTTGGGTGGGAGGTGGGGAAACACCCTGGACAGGTCACCATTCCATCACAGGGTAAAGTAGTTAAGGGAACACTGTCTGTCACGACACACTTTCTCTGCAGCTGCCGGGATCAAACCTGCAACCTTCTGCTCACTAGACTACCACTGTACCTACTGAGCTATGTCACCCTTTACTACCCCAGGTATAAGGAGAAAAACAAACATTGCAGACCACAGATCCACAGCTTGACATTGTCTTAGCTTCCGGCCATTTCTGGTAAATGTAATATTATACCTCTCCTCCAGTGAGGTTCTGTCCGTCACTAAGTGTCTGAAGTCTTCCTTCGGGCCCTGAAATAGAAAAGGGCTTTCTGTCTTCTCGGCCTCTGGGTGCTGTGGTGTGGGGATTGGCTATCACAGACCCTGCAGTAAACAGAGTGTGAAACCAGCCACAGTATAATCTTATGTGCTGTGGGATCAGGCGAGGGGAGCAAAGTTTCTAAAGGAGCCACAATAAAGGGCTGCTAGAGCACCTGCAGAGCCCTGGACCAAATAATGAACACCTGAGCAGATTGGAGGCAACTCAATTAACGTCATTGACACTGCCAGTCAGAAAAAAAGGCAAGGACGCTGCTTCTGTTGCCTCTTTGTTCGCAAACAAAAAGGCTCCCCGACGTATTCAGTCTAGACGAGGGCAGCCTTTATGAAATGCGGGTCAAATAATGATTCATTGTTTAATCTAGATAAGCGTCACTGTTTTTCTGTCTGATATTGCATTCGACATATAGGTACTGTGCTGTCAATACAAAGGGAGCCAGGTAACGGTTATTAAACAGAGCTGACTGATTGGAGTGAAATTTGTGTGTGTACGTATCAGAGGTACGGTGTGCGCTTCACAAAACAAGAGGCCAGATGTCATGGGTTCGACCGTGAGGTGTCAGGAAGGGTATCTGGCCTTAACCCCCCACACACCATCTATGTCAGTGTCCACCCGACAATGTGGGGACTAATAGTGGCGTATGAAAACAAACCTGTATATCAGATGTATATATCCAAATGTTCTTTTTTGTTGGGGTGACTTGGCAGCTGATGATTGCATGAAGCATGATACAGGCTTGTACCACACAAAATTGAAAGAAATCACTTGAATTACTGTATTATTTTTTCCTTATGTGTTGAACACTCTCCCTTCAATTGTTGGTTTCCTTTAAGAAGTTTGATGTATGTAAATAATCTAGTTTTTTATGTGGGGGTGTGTGTGGGTGTGTGTGTGTGTACACATATAGACTTAGCACTATTGGTATTAAATTCAGGTCTGTTTACGTTAATTCCAGCTCGAGGTTATATAGGAGAGATGTATAGAATATGGCTCAAATGTTTCTCTCACATTTCACTCTCATACTTTATAAAAGAGAGAGCACACCATTACTTTTGGACATTTTCTGTGTTTTGGGGTTGAAACTTCTTCCAAATAATGACTTTACAGCCCATCAAAGACACAAAAATAGACCAATAAAGAAAATAGGACATGAAAAATAGAGTCTTTGGTAAGTACACATAACCAATTTAATCTGATCTCATCTGTTTTCTTATGTGGCTTCCCAGGAAGAATCCTCAACCGCTTTTCTAAGGACATTGGTCACCTGGACTCTCTGCTCCCATGGACGTTTGTGGACTTTATCCAGGTGAGTCTCACCTCGGCAGGTTTGGTCGCTGCCGCTGCAGCATTGGGGAGGCCATTTCATGCCTGGCTAAGCCTGCTTTGTGGTCCGGGTCCCCTAATCTGGAAACAATTACTGTAGGATTACCCGCCAGCGCGGCCCAGCGCCTGCCTGCACAGATTTAATAAAAGTGTCTGCACATAGGCTGAGGGCGTGGCTCTCCCCCATGTGGCACAACAGAGGCGGCGTCTCCTGAGAATGTGTACGCGGACTAAGCAAGTGTTTGGTGGAGAGAAAGGTACCATAGAGGAAATAATGCCCACTGCAAGATGGGTCTGATGTCGGGATATGGAATTGTGACAGGTGTGGGGGGGCAGTGAAGTTGCTGACAAGAATGATCTCTTGGGGGCCAAAGAGAGAATTTCAAGCAGGTGGGCACAGGTTGCATCCGCAGAAGTGGAGCAAAGAGAGGTGGGGGTGGTTGGATGGGAAGAGAACAAGTGGGCCGAAAGAGATACAGTCAACTTGCCCCTCTCAGCACCATCTACCCCCTGCTGTACAGAATTACAGGCACAGTAGCCAAAGGGCCACCCTGACGCACAGCCAGCTTGGGTTTCCAAATGCCACCGTGCCACCGCTATAATCATCCCCCACGAAAGCCTGCGGAGATGAGCCAGCTCATGCAACTAGCACCACAAAGAAGGGAATGTCCACCACACAATTTGAGGTAGAGGAGCAGGCGTGGCTCCTTGGTTGGGGCCAGAGAATAGAACAAAGCAGCGCTGAAAACGAATCCCCCCCCTCCACAATGCCTGAGTGATGTTTGTGGCAGATACCCATCTCACAGGAGACAAAAGCCATCTTAAATGCTGAAAGCACAAAAGATCATACCCACAAAGGCTTTTTGTCTTCTATAGTTCCTCCTATTTTGATAATAAGGTGAATAATGGCCGGGGTAAAATAATAAGGTTGCAGAAGGGCTCGTTGGTCCAACTAAAAACCAGTGAAAGCGAAGCAGGTCATGACAGAAAATGGGCTTGTGTTGCACACATGCCCATGTCGTAATTCTGTACATCGCTCATCTGTTCCCCTCTCATCACAGTCATTACCTACGTTTTCACTATGCTCTATTCATCAGCAGGCAATAATTACAGTTTAGCAATAGTAAAACAGGTTACTGGATCAAAATAGGACATGAAATTACAAGTAAGACTAGATATACTATGGAACCTGTAGTGATCTCAAAATGCGTTCCACTGCTTTAGTTGAAAAACAGGAGGGGATTGTGAAAGGACAAAGGTGGCATCAATTGGACAAAGTACTTTTGTTTGCACATCTTTCCACCCTTGTTTGCAGGTGTCCTTCACGAGGCGGCCTTCAATGCCTTCAGGAAGGAAGATTTTCCCTGTTTTTATCAAAGCATTAGCCGAGCAGAAAAGCTGCTGATCCCAACCATTGTTGCTCGTTCATGGAGGGACATTTCCCCACAGTCATTGTTTAAATGGTTGTCAGGGGGGAATAAAGTGAAACTTCATAAACAATGCCCTAACTGGTTTATCTCTCTCTATTGGGAGAGCCTGCTTCTGTGTGAGGGATTTGCATCAGAGCCAAGCCCTTTATGGTGTAGTAAGCACTTCCCAGCCCTTTACACGCCTAACAAGGGGATTCCCCCGAAGCTGGGGCAACCTGGGCGCATCCCAGGACCCTATTTTTTTCCACAGCTCTCATTTAGTTGTAATTTAGTATATTGAAGGGGGGGGGGAAGCTCTCTCCCTCCCTTCTTTATGGTCGAAGGACAAAGACAGAAATGTCAATTAAAAGCACCTCAGGCTTTGGGGACAGTCGGCTTTTGTGTGGACTTGACCTTTAAATCCCGGGTTGCCTCTATTTTCGCAGATGGGGCAGAGGAGGAGGGCAAGACAATGAGGGGTGAGCGCCGGGGCCTTTCAGCTGGGGATTCCTTGTGAAGGCTCTTGACCAAGTCACACAACTAACTGTGGGGTCCATAGCGACACTCATTGCTCTTAACCATCCAGTCAAATTGACTTTGTCAGCATGGATATGCTATCCGCTACATAGACTGAAACTCTGCTTGCACGATGGTTGCATAGATGTGAATTTTGATTCGAGAGTTTGGGATTAGTCTTTGTGAGGCTTTTGGTTTGAGGGAGACTTTCCTGCTTATAGCCCTCTAAAACCACAAGTATCCATCAGAATCCGATTTAATGGCCACATAGGTTTGCACACACATGGAATTTGACCCCTGGTTTCCTTTTTTTTTTGAGGCTCTAGTTCATCATAAATTCCAACAGTGAGCACTGTGTTTGTCTAGAGGAGGAGGAGAAGGTAGT